>JAAGNO010019416.1:0-17716 GCA_033439905.1 Ceryle rudis
TTTCTTTTCTCTTCTCTTTCCTTCCTTTCTCCTCCCTTCCCTTCCCTTCCCTTCCCTTCCCTTCCCTTCCCTTCCCTTCCCTTCCCTTCCCTTCCCTCTCTTTCTTCTCTTTCATCCTCCCTCTCTGTCCTTCTCTCTTGTTTTCACATATTAAAAAAAATGAGGCAAATTTACAAATCCACTTGCACTATTTTAGATGGCATGTGGTGGCACAGTTCTAAATTGAGATTTTTCCTGCAGATCTTATAATCTCCAAATAGATTTCCTACTCACTTTGCATTTGTTTGTTTAAACTTTGTCTCTTGGTATTGTAGCAGCTCAGGACAACTTTCCATATACTGCCATTCAGTTCCCACAAGAGTTAAATCCCAGGCTTTCAGCTAGATGACATATCAGTTACTGAGTGATGCCATTTGAAGCACAGCCTCAGATGATGAGCCTGGGGCCCTTTATTTGGCATGCTTCAGACATTTGGAGCAATGGGAGAACTGCACACTTCTTTTTGAGGGAGTCATGGTCAGAGTCATTATTTGCTCTCCTTCTTGCCAAAGGCAAATGGTTGCAGAAGATAACTTTCAGCTTCTTCAAGGAAGTTCTCCAACAACTTCAGGGAAATCTGAACAGACCATGGATGTATCTGGAAGGAGAGGATTCTTTCTATTCTCATCTCTGAATGCTCTCATCAGGGAATGACCTTAGTAAGTCCAGAACTTTTTCCTCTTTGTTTTACTCTCCAGAGAGAAATAATACATTTAAACAAAGATACAAATTAAGAATGTACTTGAGTCTTTTAATGCTTTGAGTCTTTTTTTCATACTTAAGTCTTTCTTGCATTCTGTTTTTCTTTCCTCATTATTTTAACTCTTGAAGGAGATAGTTTCTCCTCTCCTTTTCTTCTGTGAAGCTTTACTGCACTTCCAGCAGCACAGCGTTTGAGCACCTTTCTTATGCAGTTTTTGCAAAATGCTGCTTTTGGGAACCTTTCCACTCATTCTGGTCACTGCATTTACTTGTTGCATTCAAACCCACTTCTCTACCACATCTCCAGCTATGTTGTTTGTTCCCTCTGACTGCGTCTCAGATGGTGGCAAGGTCAACATGCAGGTGGGATCATTAACATTTTTGTGCAGGTTTAAATGCCAGCAAGCCCTGAAGCTTCCCAGTTTGTTTACTGAATGCTCTTTTTTAGACTGTGATATCCAGTCTTAAGAAGCTGTTTTGAACCCAGGAAGCCCAGGGCTTGAAAGAAAAAAAATACGACTGGTGTGAATGGCTCTGTTTAAATAATCATTGCAAATGTTTCTCCAGTAAAATTTCCTTACCTTGCATTTGATGCTCTTAACTGCTTGAGGATATGGGTGAATTCTCATTATGGCATGTTAACAGATAAGGCTACTTATACAGATGAAGCAAGTCAGCTGTGCAAGCTTATTGTCAACCGTTAGTCCCTGTCAAGATCAGTAAATCAGCAAGGGTCCTGAATGTGAATCTGTATCATCACAGGGGCATCTGGGAAGTTAACAGGGCATGACATATTTGTATGAAAATTAGCTGAAGCCAATGCTGCCTGTTCTCTGTTATGAGATAGAAGGAGACATACAAAAGGAGAATTTGTTCCATAAATCAGCAAAACAACAGTTAAAACCATTATAACAATGGCAGCGAACCTGAACAACTACTTCTCCTTGTGATGGGTTGAATTTGTAATGTTTGCAGGGTATTTGCAGTTGTGCTAAGTGTTCAGAGTGTGTAAACATGGTTAAATTATGTTATGCTATGATAAATGACACTTAAAGCTAGTAAAAAATTACTGTCTCAAAAGTTCCTTTTCTCTTTCCCTTCACTTCTGTACTTGGAGGGAATACAGTGCCGAGTAACTACATACTACTTATACTTAATTAAAGTCCTTCCTGGAAAAGTGATGTTGGTATCAATTTTTTTGAAAACAAAAAAAACTTATGAGCCAAATTCACTTGAAATACATATGCTTAATTTAAAATCAATGTCATTAGCTTCAACAGGAACTGAACAGACCCGTCTGAGAAAAATCTAGGGCTTTAACAAGAACCACCAATGCTACCTGTGACCACTGTATCATGAAACTTTGCAATGTGATGGAGACATTGCTTGTCCAAGAGCTTTTTGAGAATATCTCTTTAGCTGTGGTTTAGCACTCATATGCTGATCCCCATAGAGAAGAAAGCTCAGAATTTCTGTTAGCATGATGGGCTTAGCAATCTTTAATGTTGCCAAGAGTAGTTCCAGCCGGGTTTCACCTAGCATCAGTATAACAAAGCTGGTTTTCCTTTTGCTAAGGCTTTCAGATATGACCAGAAACTGAGGGTTCACAGAAAGAAAAGGGGGAGGGGAGGAGCACACAATGCTCACAGTATATTTTTATACATATTTACAGAAGGAAGAGCTGTGCTATCCAAACTTGAGCTTTCCCCATGGATGAGTCAAACATAACGTTTCATCCCAGCGAAGGCACAGAGAACATCTCAATGCACAGAAACATTTCTACACAGGAAAGGGTCTGGGAGATATTGACCCCACTTTGGGTAATTATGATCATCTCCTTCCTGGGTTTTTGTGAAAATGGAATTGTCCTCTGGTGCCTCTGCTTCCAGATCAAAAGAAACCCATTCACTGCGTACATCACACACCTGTCCATTGCTGATATCTCCTTACTGCTTTGTACATTTATTCTGTCAATTGAGTACATTGCTGGTTTTGGATTCGCATATGGTTTTTACTATTATGTAACCACCACGCTATCTATTGTCTTCCTTCTTGGATACAATACCGGTCTCTATCTCCTGACAGCCATCAGTATTGAGAGGTGTCTGTCTATTGTTTACCCCATCTGGTACCGATGCCACCGGTCACAGCACCAATCAGCAATTGTGTGTGCAATTCTGTGGACTCTGTCTTTTCTGATGACAGTAGCCGAATACTTAACATGCAAAGATGATTCAACAAAGGAACAATTTGACGACGGCAACCATTGCCAAGCACTGCTCATCTTCACGTGGATCCTGACTTTCATGATCTTCATTCCTCTAATGATCCTCTCCAGCCTGATCTTGGTTATCAGGATTCACCGTAACTCCCTGAGACCTCATTCGTCAAAGCTCTACATCATCATTGTCGCCACAGTCATTGTCTTCCTCATCTTTGCCATGCCTATGAGGCTGTTGTATCTTCTGAATTACCACCACTGGTCATCTTTGCTCAGCCAGCAGAACCATGTCACCGTTGTTCTCTCCACTGTTAACAGTAGCATCAACCCCCTTGTTTATTTCTTTGTAGGAAGCAGCAAGAAGAAGAGGTTCAAGGAGAGCCTCAAAGTGGTTCTTAGTAGAGCACTTGCTGATGGGTTGCGACCGAGAAGCCAGGAAGTTGGTATGAGTTTGGATATAGCTGAAACAATTTTCTAAAGCTTAGGGGGGAAAATCTAGGGGCAAATAATTGGACTTGGAGGGTTTAATAAACCACTGCAAAACTAAAAGTATTTTTCTTCCATAGAATGTAAAAAGTAGTGGTGAAATGGTATTGTTATCTTTGGTGGTTGAGCAATGGAAAAACATGGACTAGAATAAAGATAACTTTTATTTGTATTTTCTTAATTATTCAAACACATGCTCCATCCTGATGTGACTATGTCAGCCAAAGGTACCGCAGTGGAAAAGAGACAGGCCAACAGAGAATATAAAAAAAGGACACAGAAATATGTTATAAATAGTGTGACATTTATACAAGCACTGAGCACCCATAAATGCTATTGAAGTCATCAGGGCCTGTGTGTATTCACATTTTTAAAAGTCAAACCCACTAAATGCAGGATTCACGTTACAGACTGGGATTTAGTTTCAACTGTTTCCATCTTGTTTAAGTGCGCAAAAGAGCTGCTCCCTGGGGGAAACAGAGGAATAAATCCATGTATGAGAGTAAGTCCCCATATATACCCAAAACCATACGGTGTAGTTTTGGTCTAGCAAGACATTTAAGTATATGTTAAAGGGTCAAGTTCCTCTGTGGTTAAGGGGCTAGTTCAGAGTCTGTTTTCAAAGTATATGTTGCATAATTTCCAGTGACATCAACATTCCTCGGGGTTCTTGGATAATTTGGTACCTAATACACAGGAGAAGCTGGCATTATAGGGATGTTGTCAACTCACAGAGGACTTTTGTCCTAATTATGAAGGGTGGGGCTGGCTTATCCCCAAATGTCAGTGTTCCTGTATGTTTAGTTATTCAAGGAGTCTATGAGAAAGTCAGTCCCAACACTTGCTGTCTCAGCCACTTAGTATTAAGCTGCTCTCTGGAGAAGGTTCCCTGTGTGATATCTCTGTTTTATAACAATTGTTTTTGGATAAATGGAAAAAAAAAGAAAGGTGCCTCGCACACAACTGGAGCTACACCCCAGCCACACCATTCCAGCTGATTGCCTCCTACTGTTGTATGCTGGGGTACTGGGGCTGGTATTTTGGGGAGTTTAATGCCCCACTACAGTCAAGCTGCAGAGCACTGAGGAAGACAACAGCAAGGAAGGGGTGGAACTAGGTCACGTTTATCGCACAGACAGAGAATATGGGAGGTCTGTCCAGCCAGAGGACTGTGGCACTTTCGAAGAGACATCTGGGAGATGTATTTGCTTCTGGCCCCCTCAGAGCTCCAAATTCAGCAGGAACTGAGACCTCCTGCCACAGGCAGAAGCAACATCTTCAGCTTCCCGCCAAGTTTCCATTGGCACACTTAATAGCTAACTGGGGAAAGAAAAATACAACCTACTCCTCCTTTGTTGAAAGATTGCCAGTCCTGGAATAAGGAAGATGGTAGGATAAGACCAAGGATTGGATGGGAATTCACACAGAGAAGAGATCTCAGAAGAATAAATATTCATTCTATGTATGTGCCCATTTCTCCTTGTATTAAAGTGTTGCAGTGTGTCATTAGAGAAAAGACTTGGGGAAAAAAAAAAAGAGGTTACCCTTATATCTTCCTAATTCTCTCACTTTATTGAAACTTTTATTTATGACTGCCCCTCTACTCATCCTAGTTTTTGTCTTTGAGACTCTAGTATGAGGTCAGTAACATCTGCTGATTGAGGTGTTAGATGAGTGCAGCCTGCTTCTCCCTTAGGACTGGGCTCTACTGTACTGCTTGAATGACAAATCAGCAAAGCAGATCCCCTTTGCTGATGGTGAGTGGTGGATATGCCAAGAAGGTCTGTGGACAGCCTGGGAGGCTGAGGGGGAACCACTGTGTGTGATGCCCACACACAGGTAGCATGCGTGTGTGTGCACTTTCTGGTGGCTGGAGGGCTGTCAGGGAATTTGTCAACACTGATAAATGCCATAAACCTGAATCCTAGGGTAGATCTAGCCCAGAAAAAAACCCCAAGACTTTTCTCTAAAGCCATACCCTACCCATACCTAAAGACCCTTTGTAACTGGAGAACCAGAGAGAGGGGCAAAGTTGCAGGAAGCATGTTCAAAACTGCACATGTAACCCAGTTCTCTCCAAGGGATTCAGCTGAGACAAGGAATATTATTTACAGTGCTTAAACATACCCAGATTATTATGACAGGTTTGAGTTAAAGATCACTATGCATGCAGCCAGGGCAGTAGATCTGAAGAGGCAACAATATGCATCAGGGCAATTTGGACGCTCATGAGCTGAATAAGTGGGTTAAGACTTTTAGCTTCTTACTCCTTTTCACCTGTGTCTGGCCATGCCCTCAAATGTTTCAAAATTTGAACAACTGTCCATAGATCAGTTCATAGAGCAGACAAACATTGAGCAGGAGATGAACATCTAGAAGGATGAATACAGCTAGGAGTTGAAAAATGATTGTTTCCCAGTCCACAGATAAAAATATCTTAGTGATGTTGTTTCTTCTTTATCACAGCACCTGATGACTCTGTGCAGACAGGCTGCAGTACAAGGGGAACTGACAGCGCATTATTCCATGATTTAAAAAACCCAACAAAAAACAAACAGGGAAAATATGACACTTCATTTGTTGCATAATAAGAATGTGATTCTCACCAGCCTGCATTTCAAAAAATGAATTGCATCGTGGGAGAGGGCAGAATAACCCTGTGCACATCAGGTGGTGTTAATAAGCACTCTGCAGTGGTGCAGAGCAGGAAGGATTATCTTGTGGATAAAGTACTAACCATGGAGTTTAGAGATGTGGGTCCTGTTTTAATGCAGTCTTGGCATCTAACTTTTCCGTCCCTCCATTTCCTGTCTATAGACATTATTTCGTTTCCTCATTTACACTATAGACACTTCATAAAAGCAACTGTCTCTTGGTTGTCTCTTGGTGGTCTCTTGGTATGTCCAGGGCAATAAGAACTCAGTTTTGCTGTGCAATCAAACCAAGGAATTATTCAGGGAAGAAATGGCCAGTATAGTGCTTACTTTATTAAAACCCTCTTTACCACACTTCTGTTCTACTTGATACTAATGAATGTTGTGGGATATAAAGTGTGGCCAAAAATGCAGAGAGGGGAAGTCACTGGACTTGGAAGTCACATCCCTTGGCACTGGGCAGGATTTTTGCTGTCACAGCTACTTCTGGGTGGAGAGGATGACATGAGACAGGTTGCTGTATGGATTCAGGTCCAAAATAGTGCAATGACTTTATACAGCAGCTTTCCTCTATAACTCCCAGACTTTGTGAATGATCCTTGTGACAGCAAGGGCAGAGGGCTGAGGAAGAACATACTGCCCATTTTACTTCTAGCCTGGAGCTTAGCCTGGGAAATCCTCTAAGGGAAGCTGAAATACTTCCCAGTTGTACTGGTTGCTGAGGTAGAAAAAAAACCTCCTCTTGCTCGCTTTCCTAGCATGAGAAAAACCTACAAGTGCACAGTATTTCCTGGTATAATGAGCAGGTATAGTGACCTGAGGGTCACTTTCTGGAAGGAGGATAGGAAGGGCAGTTCAATTGCAGGGTCCTCTGAAAAAATTCTAGCTAGATGTCCATCAAGGCCTTAGGTAACTTCACTCTCTGGGAGCCTGTGATGCTTAGTTCTGTATGCACCCAGCAGAGACTCCTTCCCGAGTCCTCCTGCCCTATCAGTCCTGAGGGGTGTGGGGTGTGTGTGTGTGATCCACACATTGGGTTTTGTGAGCAAAGAGGTTCAGTAGCAGGGATCACATATGAGTCCTCGAGTTCCCTGTATCATGGATGCTTGATGAGATTGTGCCGAGACACCATTTGAAACTTCAGCTGACTTCCATCCTCTACACTCTGTAATTCTTTCCTTGCTCTGCCTTCTTGACCTGCCAGCCCTCAGTGTGCTATGTTAGATCAGGATTGTGTACTCTGGTCCTAGTGGTGGGGTGTGTACCCCTTTGATATCCCCAGTGAGTATCATGGTGAAACCTAGCTGTGTGCCCAGCGCTGCCTTGTTTCCAGCAGAAAGGACAGCTGCTGCCTGCAGCTTTCAGTTACTCCTTTAGTTCAAGCGGTGCTGTTCATGGCCTGCTGATGTTGCAGTTGTGATGCTGGTCAGCAGAGGGTATTCTCAGATGGTACCTAGGTCAAGGGTGAGCAGAAAATTGGAATGACCTTGTGTATAGCTGTCATAACATGCAGCCTGCCATGTGTGTACTTTGCTGCTTTCTTTCTCCATGCAGAAATAATTTATTAAAATCCACCACTTGGGCCTTCTAGCTACCTATGCAACAGGAAGGCCACTTTGCTTTCCATTCTGTTGCCTGGGCACTTAACATGATGTCCACATGGAATTATTTTGCTTTTCCAATTGACTCCTACAAGGCTAAAAGATGAAGCACCAGGATCCACCTTCAAAGAAAAGTACCAATTCTAATATTTCTGCCTTGCATATAATCACTCAATTTTTAATTATATGATAACAAATTATTTTTTTTCCTCTTTAAATGTACAGACTGGATCTGCTGCTGATATAGGAAGTACTGCTAGAATCCTTGCTTCAGTTGTTTCAGAAATATGGAGGATAGGAAAGGAGAGGGAGTGAATGTGGCAGTATCCATCTGACCCCAAATCCTATTTCCAGCAGTGATCACAAGCAGATGACTACAGAGGAGAAGAAACAGGACAAACACTTCCTTCTCATCCTCTAAGCCTTCAACAGTTATCAGCTCAGAAACTTCCCCATCTAGAAATCTTTGTATTTGGCAACTTTCAATGGATTTCTCTTCAACCAATACATCTGACCTCCACTGGAGGCCATACAAGTTTTTCATGTATTCAACACTGTTTCATAGCTTAATTAAATGTTTCTTGAAAAATAATCTCCTTTAGGTTGTTTTGAGATGCCATTTCCTAGATCTTTTAATGGCCCTAATTCTTATATAGGAAAAAAACCTAAGCAAAACACAACCATAAACAATCTGCTCTGACCAGCCTTCTGGTGCTACTTCTGATTGAACAGATTTCTGTTCTATCTTCTGACAGCTACTTCCCCTTCAACTTCTTTCTTAAACGAAAAATAAAATCTCCTCATTTTAAAGGAACTCCTTTCCTAAAATTGAGTGCAATTGTTCACAATTCTGTTAGTTCTGCAAGGATCTGGATGTATTATAGTAGGTACTGTGGAGCAATGTTTTGACAGTGGCATTTTGAACCAGGTCCTGTATGCTATTTAGTCAAGTCAGGGGATGCATTTCTCCCCATCAGCCCCTGTGTCAGCTGCTCCATGGAGAGCTGCTGACTATGTGAAGTAGTTGCCTTGGCCACACACTCTGACATGACAGTCACTCCAACACAGGGTAGTCCTACCCTGTGCTCAGAGTTCACACCATGTCTGATCTCAGCACCTTGGCTAGGCAGTCAGTGATACAGAAAATGGAAGAAAATTACATTTTTCTTATTTTGACAAAAATTTTAGTTCATAGGTTTGAAATCTAGATTAACATGTTAATTTTTATAGTGATTTTTATCCTAAACTTTCTCCAGTTCCACCACGATATTCCACCTCTATAGTTTGTAGCTTAGTATTTCACGGTCACCCTGAAGGATTGTCCTCAAGGGTAGGAGAACTAAATTCTTACTTGGATTCTATCATTCTAACACCACTAGGCAAGAAGAGACATTAAGGAACTAATTTTGTTGTTGTTTGTGAGTTTGTTTGTTTGTTAGTTTAGAGCTGGACTCAAAGTGTCTCTGGAATAGGAGTAACTTTAAACTAAGTATTTATTTATCCCGTGAAGAATTTACTTTATGACAAATATGGGTCTTGACAATTGGAAATTATAGCAAATATGAAGGAACTTTAACAGTTTGTTGAGGTAAAAAATAATTTGAAATATTTACAGAAGCAAGTATTTTTATGTATAAAGACTCTACAAAGAGATGTAAAACTTCTAACAGCTATGTGCAGAAGATGGAGTGAACACCCTGGTGTCACTGTTCTATCTCAGAAGAAAAAAACCAACATTTGCTTAAATGCAGTGGAGGAGGGTGTTTTATGTTCCATGTTGTCTTTGATCTCTCTGGATTTATTTTTTGAGACAAACAGTGACGTATGTGTTTCAGATAAAACTTTTTTATATTATTTATAGAAAAATGTTCTCTTTATTACAAGTGAAGATTTTCATATGAACACATACTCTAAGATCACCGAAGATACTCAATTACAAGTGCAGTTATTTTGGTGAAAATAAATATATACAACAAGCAATTTTTGTTTTGGCTACTTTTGATACTTTTTTCCTGGGCTTGGCCTGGAAGGGACCTGCACCTAGCCAAGGGACAGGCTGGGCCAGTCAGACCAGTGTTGGAGCAATGAACGAGGCCTCTATTGCTAAACCTGGCATGGCTGAAGTCCTCTGTAAATATAGCTGTATTCACTTACTATATTCTTTATTATCAGCTCTTTTTTTGGTACATTTATCTGTTAGCACAGACCTTCCTGAGCACAACACAGGCCTCTGTTTCTTAGCAGTCTACAGCGTTGAGAAACTTTGTGCTTTTCCCCATCCGGATTTGATGTCACCTCCCAGAGCATCATTCAGCCACTGTGTGTGCCATGCAGTGGGTCCTCCCATGTTTAATCCCTATAGTCTTTAAGCCTACAGCACAGCTGTTTTGTCCTTAGGCAGTCACAGTGAAATATATGCCATGCATCTCTCACCTTTCTATGCATCCTGAGTTTCCTATAGTATACTACACTCATACTTCCAGTTTGGTCCTTACATAAGACTTGTAAAATTCTACAGAAATCAGAGTCATTGCAGCAATTATCTTCTTCTCCTGGCCATGCTCATGAGATCATGTACTTCCTGTAGCATTACAGAATTGCAGAATCACTATGGTTGAAAAAGAACTTTAAGATCAACTCCAACCGCTGTCTAACTCTATCAGGGCCACTGCTACACCATATCCTTAAGCACGACATCTGCTTGTCTTTTAAATACACCCAGGGATGGAGATTCAATCACTTCCCTGGGCAGCTTGTTCCAGTCTTTGATAACCCTTTTGGTATAGAAGTTTTTCCTAATGTCCAACCTAAACCTCCCCAGGTGTAAATTGATGCCATCTCCTCTCGTCAGTTGTTACTTATTAGGATAACAGAACGCTGCCAAGAGGATTGAACAAGCTTTCAGTACCACTGCCCATAGATTTATAGAATCGTTTACGTCGGAAAAGACCTTTAAGATCATCAAGTCCAGCTGTTAACCCAGCACTGCCCATCATCTAACACAGTGTCAGTCTTCTCATTACTGCTTTGTGTGGAGCAGCAAGAAGAAAGTGCAGAAAACCCCTCCAAGTAGTTTTACCAAAGGCTTCAAAGATGAATTAGTACTAACATGCCAGAAAGCAGCAGCTCGTCCAACACCTGTTTCAGAGCACATGCTCTGAGGTTCAGGTGCATGTTAGAACACTGTGAAGGTGAAAGTTAAAGCACAACTGTGTTTTGTGTGTGGCACAAAACTTCCATCCTGTTCTGGGACAGGACATACATGGTATTTCCTAATATTACTTTATTTCAGCTGCTAAGGAAATAACTGTCTGGAAGTATCAATATTTGTCACTAGGAAATTTTCCACCACAGTCTTTATTAATTTCGCTAAGGGTGAACTGTACAATTTAGCTCCCCGTGATAACATTTATCACATCTTTAAATTTCATGTCAGTACATGAGAAAATTTCAGAAAGCTCTTCAAGGCAGTTGTCATTCCACATTGATTTGATGTGTACTTCTTAGCACATTCACTGTCATATTTACACACATTCTGCTCATTTAACTCAGGTTCTCACTGAAAAAAAAAGCAAGGAAAATCTGGAGTACTTCCACTGACTCAGGTGGGGATATTACAGATTCAAAACAGTGTAGACGTTCTTGTCTTGTGATCTACATGTGCAATCTACTATTATAATCTAATGTGAATCTTTAATTGAACCATTTATACAATATTGGTTTTGGCATTAATCTTGTAATGGTTTAACTGGGTGTTCATATATACATTGCTATTGATACTTATTTTTCTCTATCTCCTTCAGCAATTTGTGACTGTAAAACATACAGGGAAATGTGGTATCTATTATTAAAGAAACAAATTGTTGCTTTTCTTCTAAATGAGGTTATATGTAAACTTATTTCTTATCTGTCTACTTCATATATCTTAAAATGTTTTGCAGACAAATGTAATGGAAATGAAATGCATATCTAGAATACATTTAATATAGGCTTAAACATATTTATGAATATGACTAAGAAAACAAGTGTGCATGCATGGACAGAATATATAAATACATTCTAGCAAGACAGGGTGATAGAAGAATCAACTGAATAAAGTATACCATGTATTTTACTCCTCTACAAATAACACATTATGCAAGAAATGTCTTGCTTAGTTTCTTTCCCTTGAGAGGAATATGAAGAAAGAAAATGTAGGTTGAGCCTTGATGCTTTAAACAAAACTGTGTTTCTCTGTTGTGGATGAAGTTTGCTATTTTTTAAGTATGATGCTGAAGATGACATTTTCATTTTAGTGTCCTTCAATTATAAGGTAAAGAAGTCATAGTACACGGAGACAGGAAAAATGAAGCAAACCAGAAATTTGTCAGCTACCTTGTGACAATCAAGATGGAACAGATGACAACTTACTGCAAACCATAATACTAAGTAATTAGTTGAAATAACTCCTGAATTGGAAAAAGAAAAGTTACTTATTGTCTCAGAATAAAAATACAACATTATGGAGCAGTAAGTCTTCCAGTTGTAAGAAGTTTTTTATTCACACCGGCTCTACAAGAGATACCTGCAGGTTTTTGCCATGGCAAGTGGTCTTTACATATCTTATACTAGCTTGCACTTCTCACAGCAGAGTAACCACAACTGTTTTCAGCTACCGCAGGTGAGGGAGCAGGAGGTTATCTTCTCTCTATATCACATCCTTTTGTGCTGAGCTGCAATTTACATTGAGGTAATCATATTACAGATGAGGTCCCAGATGCAGGAAAGAAAAACATTTCATCTCTGGAAGTTAGAAAGATCAAGTTACTGGAGAGAAAAACGTGACAGAAGATCATATTTGGAAAGAGATGGTGATGGTTTTAAGTATATGGTTAAGGACAAGAGATAACAGCCTGGGAGACTGCTGACACATGTAAGTCAGGAACCGTCAGAAAACAATCCTGAAATAACAAATACATTTTTGGACATTTTCATTTCCAAAGCCTGTCTTGCAAGTAAGTGAAGGCTGTATTTGCTACTACCGCACCTACATCTACTCATCTGACAGAATGCTCTCTGAGAACACAGCGAGATCAGCAAGAGCAGGTTCGTGTTGCATGCCTGTCTGGTATCAACATAGGTCACAGGTGACTAGCTCAAAGATGTCTGTCACCAAGAGACCACAGAGACAAAACTTCCTGGAAGAAGAATATACCAAAGTGTAAAGAGCGACACTGAAGTAAAAGTACCCAGGACTGGATAACAAGTTTTCAAATACTCAAGAGTCTTTCACTATACATTTACTGCCTTGGTAAAGTGCTTCAAAGTTTAAGTGTAATAAATTTCTAGTAGATGCTTCAAATGAAACAGGATTAACAGAAAAATCAATTTCTATTTCTCTGACATAAAAAACTTGTGCTAGTGAAATTTCATTGACTACCAATGACAATACCATTGGTTTAGTCTGGTGAAGCGGTTTCTTACTCTGCTTGGTGCAAGTCCTTCAAGTAACGTAGGCCCTAGCTGGTGAACCAGATCCTTCACCATATTGAGTTCTGACTCAGCTGTGAGTAGCCAAGAGTCATATTCCTTGAAAGCTAGACCAAATATGTGAAAAGAGACAGAGGAATATAGAAAAGCTTCTATAGACTTGCTCAGGCAATGACTCAAGAACAGCCTTGACTAGGGCCATCTTCTAATCTTCTAAGCCACAGTACAAAACAGTACCGTTTTCAGTGCATACACCAAGTACAGCATGTAAAGGCTTTCTTAATAAGATAAAGATTTCAGATGAAGTCAATGTGTTTAAAAAAAAGGCTGATATTATTTTACAGTTTCATGGAACAATATCAGCTAGATTAGGAAATATCATTAATTATCTCTCTAACTGCATTGGGAAGACTAAACCTAAGTCTGCGAAACAAGGCCATCAGGCACTGTTTTCCTCAACAGTCTTATTTTAAATTGTTATAAAGCAGGATAACTCATCATAACAAGCCAGGAGGTAACTCTTGTCAAGTTTTTCCCTTTGAAAAATGCTAGAGAGAAAGAAACGGGAAAGTAGAAGTGTAGAGAAAAAAAGAGTGGACAGAATTAGAGAAACGGTGAAAGACTGAACAAGTAGTAAAAAGAACAAGGAGAAATAGGAAAGTAAGATCAGGAAGACTAAAGTTTAGGTGTAACAAGCAAGAAATAGGGAAAGAAGAGGGAACCATGCAGTGAACAGTGCCTCTGTGGTTTCTGAAGAACAGCACAGCTCCATGAGAGAGCCTTATGAAGTTTTCACAAAAAATAATTTACTATAGTGTAGCTTACAGACAGTTAGAAATAAACTGTCAAAACATCACTGAAGAGAGAATTTTCCAAAATCAAATATAAAAGGAGATCAGGATTTTGAATGAATTTTTGTTCCTATTTATTGAAAGACAGACATCAGATATGAGTATTAAAGGGACCTGAGACAATAACAGTAGAAACGAGCTGCCTCTCAACCAGCCTGTACTTCATAGCTGCTTCTGGCCTCATGAAGCAAGACTGAAGCAGAAGAACATGAAATGATTGACACACAGCAGGCTTCAAGGAAGAATCCTAGAGCACCTATGTATTCATCACCTATTCTTCATACCCTGCCTACGGAAAACCATCCATAAATTGGAATTTTCAGCATCAGTTTCAGGTATACTGGGATTTACTGCAACATAATTTAGCAGTCACCATGCTGAGCCTCTACTAAGGAAAAGGTAAGATTATGAGATTACAATTCATAATATTTTAACACTGTCCCATGGTATGTGGTTAGCTGAGATGTTGGTATCTTTAAACAAAGGTGGTAAATATTTAAACTATTATTTATAAATGATACTCAGAATGAAACATTCCTGCCAATTTGCAAAACATAGTTTAGGATACAAAAGTGACTGACACATAGCTCCCACCAATTTTTATGCATTTACTTAGCTTTAAACATGGGATAAATTCCATATATCTTGAGCGAACCACTGGATCTCCCATACTACAAAAGTTAAGGAAACTATATAGGAAATGAAAAACAGTCAGAGGATGGGAATCTGTGAACTTTTACTTTCTAATTTTATTTTAAATGCATTTGTGTTTACAATGTATATTTCAGTATTTCTGCAGCTCTGTAGCTATCCTTGCTTCATTGATCATCCTTTGATTCATTGTTAGGTTGATGTATATGTATTAGTACTGCAGATGAAAGTCAAATTTCTGGTTTTTTCCTTTCTAATTGGAATTTTTTCCCCTCATGTTTCAATTTCTTTCCTCCTTGTTATGCAACTGTTCACATATTTTTCTCTGTTTGCAAAGAAACTGCTCCGAAGTTTCTGAGTCTTGTGCAAATATAGAGCCCTACACATACAAAGCAGTATGTAAAATGAAGAATGTAACTCTAGAAACTCCTTCACTCTTTTGTCAGTAAACAACTTTGAATTAGCTCTTCTCTTATCAGATAACTGAAATTAACCATTTATATACTGCCAGGCCCTGATGCTGCAGATCTTTATATTCATTCTTAATGTTAGCATGGTGAGTAGTCACATTGCCTTCAGTGCAGTCACTCACATGCTTAAGGGTACACAAAGATAATTTCAGGAATAAAGCTCTCCTTGCAGAAGCTCAGGTAGCTGGTAAGATCAGAAGCTACAGGATGTCTGCACACACTGCTGTCTGCAGTGAATTTCCTGGTTAATATATTTTTAATACAACTTGGTAAGCAGACACAGAATTTACCAGTAACTCTTAGGTTACTGGTCTGTCTAGAGTGAGTGATGCTGGTGTTGTCATCAGAACAGCAAGGTTTAAGAAACTAACCACAGAAATAACAGACTTGGTATTCCTTTTGTCTATTGCTTTTGTCTTCTTTGGAGCCTTTGAGTTGGTGTGTTCAAGCTTTAAACTATACAGGCTGGAGTCTTAAAAGCAGACAACAAATTCTTGGTAATCAGATTTGGAGCTTTAAGGAATCCTCTGAAGGCTACAATAAAAGAGCAAGAGTCAGCTTGGCAATAATCCATCATATAGTAACCAAAAAGTTTTGCCAAGGATAACAGCATTTAGATGGTCCCTTTCATTCTTCTTTTTTGGTTTTTTTTTTTCTTAGATTTTGAGCAAAGATATATAATTGTTTCATGTCACAACTCTCTTTCCAGTGTAAAGATTGAAGGTCTCTCTCTTCATTAGCTGAGGACATTGTTATTAGAGTAAGCTGCGATAACTCTAAAAGCTAAGTTGCCACTACAGCTTACCAGGCCAACCAATGTGGTCCATTTCTTCTTCACCCAACTTCTCTTCCTCCTCTGTCCTTGTACTGATCTTACTTGAGGCCTCCTCCCCTTATAGCACCAGCAATGGCTTCCTCTCCTTCCCGAGCTGGTGTCAGTGTCTGTGCAGACATGCAACAAGCCAGGTTGGGCAACTGACACTGCTGAAAACTTACAATCAAAATAGCATGTTGGCTTTCAGCCAGGTTAGCATCTGTGACCAGCTGACTGCCCTGCTGCAGAAGAACTAATGCTACTGAAAAGCAGGGGAGTGGAGTATGTAACTAAGAGAAAGGAAGAGGAAGGGAGTAGATTACTGCAGCCTGGAATGAGGTTAAACTGCCACAGATGCAGATCTTCAGTGCTCTCATTCCTTTGGATGTCAGGGAATAAAAACTGAAAAAAACCCCACAGAATCTATTTCAGTTGTAGGCTTTCTGCATTTTTTCTGTGCAAATGACTTTTGGAAAGCATTCATAACCAGTAAACAGAACTTCTTCACACAAATAAGACAGCTGTCTGTTTAATGAGTGTAATTTTTATCTTTCTGTCACTCTCCCCACCTTCATGTGGCTCTTCCCACTCTCAAAGGTGCTTTGCTTCTTAACTTGCAGTTTCATAAAAATTAAATAAGTCTGTCTTTTAAATCTTAAGCACTCCAGTTAAAATTCACTACATCTTGGAAATAATCTATTGTACAAGCTCCGGGACAGATAGCTCTACTCAGTTGTCTAGGAGGCAGACGTAGCAGGACAGCATCTCTTCCACTTCCCCCTGATGAGGCTGCTGCCTTGTGCAAGACTCCCCTCATGCAATTTGAAACGGGGCAAATTTCCACAACGCAGCAGCTTCCGTGCTGGGGTAGTAATTCTTGCGATACGACCAACCACATTGCCGTCATCACCTCCTCGGTGTTCATACCTAACCGGTTTCGCTTTCTGGTCTCTCCCAAGACCTCGCAGCACATTTTGAGTTAATTATTTAAAATGCCATTTAATTTTTTCCAAACGGCATCTCTCCCTCTCGGCCACCGTGCCACTCAGTGCATTTCACAGGGTGAGCCTCCGCACACCGAACGCCACCCAAAAGCCAGCCAGAAGCCGGCACGGCACGGGACCTCCAGTCTCCCTCCCAACAGCACACGGCAGGGCGGCCAGCGCTCCAGCAAACGGACGAGCCGGCCCACCGGTGCCCGGGCGGCAGCCGAGGCGGGCAGCAGGTCTGCCCCGCACACACACACGCCACATCGAAGGCCGCAGCAGGGTGGCAGGAACGCCGCACGGCCCGGCGGCGGCGAGGCCGGCGGTGGGCCGCTGGCCGCCGTTACTCCCCGGCCAGAGCCCTGACTGACGGGCTGACCAGCCGGGCCGGGCCGCGACACGGAGCTGGGGCCGCGTAACCACCAGCCGCCACGTGCACACCCTGGGAGGCCAGCGATGGCACGCGACCAGCCGGCGACCACGCCAACCTCCGACCAGAGCGAGAGCTTCTGGGGTGGGAAAGCGAG
Organism: Ceryle rudis; assembly: GCA_033439905.1. Taxonomy (NCBI): domain Eukaryota; kingdom Metazoa; phylum Chordata; class Aves; order Coraciiformes; family Cerylidae; genus Ceryle; species Ceryle rudis. The sequence continues at coordinate 17,472 of JAAGNO010019416.1, forward strand.
GGAGGAAGCGAGGGAGAGAGGGAGGGTAGTGCGGAGCGGAAAGCTCCGCCTACTCCACGGCAGGGGGAAGGGCCGCGTCATGTGAGCGGCGCGCCCACACATGACGGCAGTCACATGATCGGGGAGTGGGCGGTCGGCGGTCACATGATGCGGCCGCCGGCGCCGCTTGACCTCCCGGGGCGGCCGCGTCTGCCCGGTCCGGCCCGGCTCGTGCTCATGGCATCTGCTGCCTCCTGTACGGCGCC
>JAAGNO010019417.1:0-37273 GCA_033439905.1 Ceryle rudis
TGGTTGGAGTGGTTTTTGGTCTGTTTTTTTGTGTACTATATTTAACAAGTGCGTTACGTAACTATGTAGAAGGTAGCTTCAGAGAAGAAGATGCGTCGGCCCTTCCCCAAGCTTCCTTGATGCAAGGCTAGCAGACGGCGTGTTCTTATTGTAGCCCTCATTCTGTTTCTAGTGGTGGGTTTGGTTTGGATTGTTTTTTGGTTTTGTTTTGGGTTTGTTTTTTTTTTTTTTGAGATTTTCATCCATGTGTATCACTTTCTTAAAAATTATATTTGTTTAGGAAAGGTCTCAGTAATGGAAGTGTGATTTGAGACTTAAGCCTCCTCTTAAATTTCATCTTCCATTTCAGGGGTAGCATCCAGGTTGCTCTTGCGTAGTTACGTTCACTCCATAGCATGTTAGCAGGTTGGCAGGTGTGACTGGAAGTGGAAAGTGAAAATTATGCAAATAGCTACAGAGTAAATTCTCTTCTGCTGACCATTATTCTGTCTTTGTGGTTATATAGACAGTCACCCTAGTAGCTCAGCACTGTTACTTAATGTGCAGAATTCATTACTGGAACAAGGTCTTGGAAAAGAATTCTAAAAACCAGTTGTTAAGACCTTAAGAAGAAGCTTGTCTTTCAGGGTAGATTATTCCAGAATGTCTCCAGAATGTCTGCTGCAATGTCATTTGAAGTAGCTTGCTGTGGATACTGCTGTTGATGGACTGCTGGCCTGACTGATGCAGACCCTTGAGTATTTGTTATTTAAATACGCAGCTCTAACATGAGACGCAACTTCAAAGGGTTGCTTTATAGGAAAATTCTACAAATAACATCAGATATAATTTCTGCACTTCATGCTGTCATTCTTCTGTTAGGGAAACTCTCAGCTACCTTCTTTAAGAGAAGCAGAAATTTTGCACTGTTTTACTAGAGTCTGCCTACCCTCAGGAAGCAGCTGAAGGTTGAGATAAGTCTGTAGTATGGGAGGCCATAATTTAACTGCATATTTTTCAGATTTTTGCAGCTTTTAGTTTCAGCCTTCTAGTGTTCTTGTTCTGGGTGTGGCAAGAAGAGGGCATTTCTAAGGCCATGTCTCCCCTAGGATTGCGTTGCAGGTTTAGGATGTGTTGTGCTTCTAGCAGTATGGATTTCTTTAGCCCCAGCATGTTCTCTGACTGCTTATTTTCCATTCTTTTCTCTGATGACTTGCTTTACTCTGGAGAGTGAAACATACTGTTAGCAAAACCACAGCTTTTGTACCCTTATGGGCTTCACCCAGCACTGCTGACTTGTTTTGGGATTAAGTCCCTGGGCTTACAGTTTTGTGAGATAAATGTGGACTGAGTAACTTAAAAAAAAAAAAAAAAAGTTGTTTATGAATAGCCTTTAGCTTTTAGTTTGTTTTGGGTTTTTTTTGAGTGGAGAAATATGTCTAATACATTCGTATTGAAAGAATGAAGTGTAGACAGAAAAATTTGAGATATTTCTATTCTGAAAGTCTCCAGTTAGCTCACTGACAATGTAAAAAGAGATGTGCAACTATCCCACTTGACTCAGAGGGGCAATGATTTAATTACAGATAACAACCAGACACTTTGTATCTGCTATTCTATCTTGGTTACCCATGTGGCTGAACTTCATACGATAGGGCATTACATTTTCAGTAGATCAAGAATTTGCATTCCTATTTCCCAAGTTTTGTTTGTACAGTAAGGAATTACTGTCTTGTCTGACAGAATTCATAGCAGAGTTAGAAATTACTTAGACACTGTGCTCTCCAGATGAATCTAATGTGTACTTTACTCAGTAATTTTAAGAGATTAAATGATTCTACTTCAGGTAATTCAGTAAGATGGGCTGACCTGTGCTCTGTACTCCGGCTTGCTCAGGCACTGAAGAAAGGAGCAGAATGAGATGAGCGCATTCTGCCCCTTCAACTGCATCTATGTCTTCAGTACTTCTAAAATACATTTGATTCATTGATGGTGTTCACAGCAGTAGTAAAAAAATAAAGGATTTTTTAAAAATTAAAATATCTGTGCTATATTTCTACTTCAATTAATTTCTTTCTTCCTATGCCTTAGTTTTTTTAGCCATCTGTTAACCTACCCTAAAGGACTCAACAGCCATGCCTAGTATGATATTTTTTTCTTCTAGCTGGATAAGGAAACTGAAAGATTAGATCATGGAAACTTTCCTGAAACTTAAAAAAATCAGCCTAGGGCAGATGGAAGATTTTAGTCCAGAAGATTCTACAAAGTAATGAGTGAATTGATGCAAAGAATTGTTGCCTATCTTTTCTGCTCTGTAATGAGTTGTTAAACATGCATAATTTAGAGAGTTGTGCAGGGAATAAACTGGTTTTACTCGCAGGCCTTAGCTTACCTAAATGTGTGATAAATATAGCAAATATGAAGCTAGGAATTTTAATAAAATCCTACAGATTGCTTAACAGATGCAGCAAACCTCCAATAACCAGACTTCCATAAGGACAAACACGGCCTTTGTTTTATAGTGATGGAACTTTCTTTAGATTCAGAAAAAATCCCTATTTTTCTTTTGTAGTTCCGCAATGGAAAAGGTGTTGAAAACTGCCTGCAGCACTATGGAAGCATGGGGACAAAGTAGTCATCTGTTCAGACCCTCAAGGAACTATTGGGCCAAGTGACAGAAATGAAGAGCTTGAAACATCACTTCAGCATGGCGGCAGCTGAATCTGACAAGGACTCTGGATATTCAGGTTTAGAAAAACACCATGTTGCCTTATTTTGGTGTTAATCTTGCTCAGACTTTGCTTTTGCTGGTGATGTTTGATAAATCAGACTCTAGCCCTTTACAGTTTATGTCTCATTACCTTGGAGAGCCTTTGTATGCAAGACAGGTTGCATCCGCAATCATCCTACCATCAAACTTTTCTTGAGTAGAGGTTTATGTGGTAATAAAGTTCATCCTGTAAATTTGAATGCATGGGAATTTTAAAATGTACCTGATAAGGAAATAAATGGAAGAATCTCAGGCTTCAGAGTCTAGAATTGGAGATGGCAAAATTACTTTGTTCTTTGCAGTGATGAATGGGTTGGATTACACCATCTAATGTCTCTTACAATTTGACCAGATTGTCAGTAGAACCTGATAAACCAGAGAGTAATTACTGTAACATCAGTAAAATGTAGACATGGTGTGCCATTTTAATAGTTAACAAAGCTGTGCAAAGATGGCCTTTAAAAGGAAAAAAATGCTTTTGTAGGACATACCTGCCTTATTGGATGTGTGGATAGAAGTTTGCAAGACACAAAATTCCCACAGCACAGACCACAGCTGTGGCAGTGCTGGGGCCTATAGTTCTTTCCTACACCATGTTTTAGAGCAGTCTTCATGATGGCATGCTGTCCTTTGGAGACTAAATACAAAAGAACAAAAAGGAATAGATTTTTTTTGGTGACAGTATCTCCATGAGAACTGCCCTGGAATATTAAGCCTTTAATAAAAAGGCTATTTGACAGCTGTTGCAGCAGGTCTAATTTTATTGGTATTCCAGAACTAAACTGTATTTTTTTTTGTGACTTGGTTGAAAGGAGGCAGAATAGTAGAACTGAAAGGAAGTAGCAAGCATGCTGCATGTGAAACTAACAGCTGAATTCTACGTCTGACAGATGGAAGTTCAGAGTGCCCGAGTGCTATGGAGCAGACTGACTCGGAGGATGTGCTGAATGCATTGTGTTGGAACGCAGAGGATGGGCCATGGCAATGCCCAGTGACCACAAGCAACTCCTTTCCTACACTTTCTCCTATGGTCGTAATGAAAAATGTGCTAGTTAAGCAGGTAGGGAAGAAACGTATTGAAAATATTGCATATTCTTAATTTTTAAAAAATATTTTTCATTTCAAAAAGATTTTACGAAGTTGTTGGAGTTTAGAAAGTTAACTGGTAACTTGAAAGGTTCTACTGTGACAGCCAGTTCTTTTGAGAGGCAGCTGGAATCACTAAGATGGGAAAAATGTGGAGAAGCTCTGCTACATCTGCTAAACCTCTTTGTCTTGGTTCTTAGTCCTAGTTCTTAGGTCCTAGAAGTGCTTTAGGTGCAATGGGAAATGCTAATCCAGAATGTTAAAAATGAAAACGTTAAGTCCATATCAGAAGTTAGCTGTGGTATTTTTACTTTAATAGTTGTTTCTCTTAATTGCATGTGATGGCTCACACTGCAACAATTAAATTCCCTATTTGTGTCTTCCAATGTCTTGTTATGTGGCCTTCCTCCAGAGCACCTGTGAGACTAGTACAGAAGGTATGAGAGCTCCAGGTTTAAACTATTACCATATTATTAGACCTCTAGCTCTCTACTGCTGTTTTCTGAGCAGAGCAAAAGTTCTTCAGCATTTTTTATTAAAATACTTCTGAGAATTCAGTGAGAAGGGGAAAAAAGAATATAGATCCTGATTCTTTTTCTACTGAATCTGTTTTGGTGACAAGCAGAACTTACTAAATTCAAACACTCTGTATCAATGCTCACACAGATAAAGGTTTCTATTAGTATTTGGCAGATTATAGATTTATGGGGGAAATGGTTTGGATCTATGAGCATCGTGCTTTATTTTGGCAAGAAACAACTTTATTTTATAGTCACATTCCTAGATATGTCTAAACAAATGCTGAAGTTTCCATGTAATACGGAGTAGGCAAGCTTCACCAAAGGGCTTTTGGCCCAGAGCTGAAAAATTAAACACTGATTACTGTGAAAGTCTAATGTTAAACTCCATGTTGTGTTGCAAACAGTTAGGTGAAGTAGCTTGTGTGTGTATCTATATACATATATATATCTATCTCTTAGAAAACCTAAAATATATAATAAAAACCTGGTAATGTAGCAAACCAGGAATTTGGGGAGGAAGAGTTTGATGTAGATAAAATTACTAGACTCAGTTCTCTTGAACAGTGTGTCATAATGTCTAAGTCTAATTATGTATGGTTAAGTACAATAATATTAAATGGAAAAAGTTTACTGCAAGAAACAAAAGCAACAAGGTAATGAAGAGTCTTTCCGCCTCTTTCCATTATGCTGTTACCGGAGGTAGTCATGCTGGTCATCTTTTTAAAATGGTCTTTTCAACACAGTGCTCAGTTGGGCCCACTGGCCCAAAAAAAAAAAAAAAAAAAAAAAGGGCAGCATCCAGATACTGCTGTTTATTTGTTGCAGTTTCAATTTCAATCAACATCATCCTTCTGTCTTGGAACCACTGTGATGCTGCACAGTAATGGTTACCTGCCGTCCCAGTTTCAGGGAGTAAACAGCTAACAATGTGGTTACTCAAGAAAAAACCCAAACCAAGCAGGGGTTAGTCCTCTGAAACATGGTGCTATTTGTGGCAAGGTTTCTGTAAGTCTTGTAAAAGTCCTTAGTAAATAGGAAGGCTTTTTGGACAAAGTGACACTGATACATGCAGGGTGTTAGCTTTCATTTTAAAAAACCCAAAACACAGCACTTTCCAGAATTAGTAAAGTAACTGTGTCCTCTAATAGAAATGAGATTTTGGGTAGGAGAACAAGAGCAGAACAGAATGCAATATGAGTGGAAAGGAGAGGAAAGTAGCTAACAGATAAGGGGTGTGGGGGGGAACCCTGAGAAAACATAACCAGCTACCACAGCTCTTTCGGCCTTAATTATTTTGGGGCTTTGCAGTGCTAACTACTGTACAATTGTACAGTAAATGACAACTTCTGATCCCAAAACCTTGCTCCTTAAGGCTGTATATTCTGTCCTGTGTAGCCGTGGTATTTATACACTTCCTCACTCCTAACATCTCTAGATATCGTCCTATTGAATGTGTTTGTCCTTTCTTCTGTGATAAGGTAGTAATATTTATTTTCTACATCTATTTTTTTTCTGTGCCCCTATTCTATAAGCATCTTGCTTACTGAACCAAAGAAATTTTGTGTCAGAGTAGGCAATTGAATCTCATCTCCAAGTCTCGGTGTCCCAGTTGGTGGGTAATACTTGCTTTTGGCAAGTTCAAGTCCTTTACTGGGGGAATGGACTTGAGCAAAGCATGTTAATATTTCCTAGTTTAAAATCTTGTGAGACTGGGGAAAAGGAGATGGATTTCAGACAACTCAGTATAGTACCAAAAATAATAAAATGTACTTGTGCTAGCTTAAAAACTGTGCCTTCAGCAGGCTCACCCAGTAGCATTCCAAGTCATAAAGAATTGGAAAAGCAGTATATTGTATTAGTATAATTGTAGTGGTAATAACTTAAGGATCTTAAGAAGTGAGAGTTTGCCTCAGAAAGAAATAGTATCTCTTAATAGACTATTTGATATGCTTTGAGAAAAGCAGGCATGCTTTTTGGCCAGCAGATCTCATGAAGATCCCCCTAGTAATATACTGGAGGAGAAAGGGGTAATGCCTTGTGAAAAGTGATGTATTCCCCTGTGTTGCAGACTACGGTTTGTGGGAAGGAGTAAAAACTTAGGCATTTTTCTTAAAATACAGTGCTTTTAAGGTTTATCGATGCACACTATTTCACCAGAGGTATGGAATTAAACTGCTGTGGTCTTACAACAGGCTTCTTTCCTTGCATTGAATGATATTCAGCATTTTTTTAAATACTACATGGTTTTAAATTTATTGAAGCTATGTATTGTACTTAAGATTGTGAGACTTGCTGTACAACTGTTACCTATTTTAAATAACCATTTCAAAAGCTTGCTGTAAGAATAGACTTGACAAGATGAGAATTGCTGCTTTTCAACAAAGGTGTCTGAGCTGTTCCTAAAATATCTGTGCAGTCTTTGTAGTTATAAAATATTTTAAAGGAGTCAATGCTTAATTATTTTTTCAACTTTTCTGTACATTTGTTGTTCAACCCGAAGTCTATGTCAGACTTACATGAGCACTGTATACAATATAAGTATGCATTGTAATCCTCATTTAGGAAAGCATGTATAAACTCATGTTGAATTGTTTTTAAATGTATTTCCTGTTCCATAGTAAAAGGGTTACGGATTACAGCTTTCATTCTAGTGCTGTGATCTCTTGTCAGAAAAAGAGGAGTTTGGAAAGCTGTTCATGATGTATTAATTGGACAGTGTATAACAAGTACAGAGAAATGTCATGGTCCACTTGTTTCATTTTTTTCTTAATCCTCTTCTACAATGGTTTTGTAAGACTTCTGTTTTTTCCCCATTTGTGCTTCTCAGGGGAGTTCATCACAGCTCCAATCTTGGACTGTGCAGCCATCCTTTGAAGTGATTCCAGCTCAGCCACAGCTAGTGTTTCTTCGTCCATCAATCCAACCTCCCATTAACTCTCATCCTGTTGGAAAAAAGAGAAATGACTCCACTAATTACCTGCCCATCCTAAATTCTTATCCCAAAATAGCACCACAGCCCCGCAAAAGAGATCACTCCTTTGATCTAGAACAACAGGAAACCAACTGCCATAAACGACTCTGTACAGAAGTACCCAAGACAGAGAATTCTCCTGTATCAAGGAGCACAGGCTTGCCTACTAGCCCTTTTGCCCACTTACCAGTTAGCTTTAAGACTCCTCAGGATTCTAACCAGCAAAGTTCTTCAGCTCTGGTGGCAAGTGGAAAACTGTCAGCTCTTCCTGGTTTTCATCACGTTCCCAGTGATGCTCAGAAAGTGCCGGGTTTGACTTCCCTTTTGCCTTTTGGACCTCTGCAGGGAACAAAGTCCACCCCTCACGAGAACGAGCATGGAGCACAGACTACAATGCAGTCTGCAGTGTGGAGCCCCGCACTGACACCGGAAGAGATTTGCACTACCCCTGAGCTGCTCTTGCAACAGCAAAGCAAGTGCAGACGCTTTCAGAATACACTTGTTGTGCTGCGCAGGTCAGGGTTGCTGGAGATCACTTTAAAAACCAAGGAGCTTATTCATCAGAACCAGGTGACGCAGGCTGAGCTAGATCGGCTGAAGCATCAAACACAGCTTTTCATAGAGGCAATAAAGAACAATGCTCCACAGTCGTGGGCAGAGCTAGAAGCGTCTCTAACAGGATCTGATAAAGTTGATAGCAACCTTGAAGACTCCACTTATCCCAACATGTAGTGAAAAGGTACATAGCTGTTGGTCAAGTTATTTTTGTGCCTCCTATTTCCTGTCTCAAGCTTTTACTTGAGCATTTTCTGAGTCCAAGACTTGCAAAGTGGCATGCCATTAACAACTTATCTTCAGAGCCCGTTGTGGGACTGGAAAGCATGGTGAGGTCTTGGCAGAATAGGTACTTGCTACTTCAGTGTGACCTTGAGCTCCATGCTGACTCTGTACTTCCCTGAACTCTAGAAGCTTGGATGTGCTCTGATGACATGTTCCCATTCTTGCAGTGAAAAGACAGTAATTTGCAGTATTCTGCAAGCAAGGATCTTCCTATTCAACCTTCAGATAGTTCTGAGAATGAAACAGCAGAACAGGCCCCAGTATTGGGCCATCATCATTTGCAAGTAGATGAAGGGAGTTGGTGTGAGGAGAGGAAACAACATTGGTGGGGTCGTATCTTTAGTCTGTTACTGTCCTTTGTTGTAGCAGAGAGTCTTGCTTAGGGGTTTTAACGCATTTGAATTGGTGAAGATCTGCTTGTGTTGAAGCAGCACTGCAGTCTTTGGTCAAAGTGATGAAAGTCTTGGGACCCAAGTGAAATGATGCATTTTGATGAGTATACTTTTGATTTTGATCTGTGCAGTTGAGTGAGTGAAAAATCACAAGGCTTACACTGGAAGTGTTTGTTTCAAACCTGTATTTATTAATGGCTGCCAAGTGTACAAGGCAAGCGGCTTTGGATTTTCTCAGAATAGACATTGTGATGAAAGACTGTACTGACTTGAAAGCAGTACAAGGAAGATAATAACTCAACAGGATTCGTTTGGCAATACTAGTTGCATATTACTTGATATGCGTACCTTTAGTTTACAAGCCTAAACTTGTCTCTTTCTATTAAATCAGATTGCTAAGTATAAAAAAAAATTATTTTATTTAGAGAAATCAGATGAATGTACCTGAAGAGGGCAGTCTAGGGAGGGAAGGGTTGGGGAGAGAAAGAGACATGTAAAGTTTGGGTAATTGTGCTGAAAAAAATTATCTACCTGGCTTTGAACTTAAACCCCAAAACAACCTAACAGAAAAAACTCCCTCAAAAGCACCAAAATGTTTTTCCTTCACATAAATTTATATCATTCCTAGCCTGCTTGCCTTGAAATATAGCTAACATCACTGTGTGCATAAGATATTAGGCCTTACTAGTAGAGATCCAGAGTAGTCATGTTACAAAAGCTGTTCTTCAGACTTTTATTTCTTTTCAGTTTATCTAGACACTTAACTGTGTTGCTCTCTCCAGTTTGAAGGTTTTTTATTTTCTTCCAGAGGCAGTCTGTGTAGAGAGCTAAGAATGGTTTTGTTTAAGAACATTAAGGAACCTGGATTGTTTATGGTGTGTTTCTTTCTGCATGGTGATGTTTTCAAAAAAATATGGAGTCTCAGTGACTGGGTATTTTGATGCTTTGATCAATTAAAACATCCGTTTCAGATTCTTAAAAAAAGAAACTTGAAAGTAGGGTGGTCATCTTGCTAATTTGTGGCTAGACCTTTTCATTTTCTGATGCCTCTGGGAATCAATATTGCGGAAGACTCTAGAGAATGCTTTTGTAGGCTTCCTCAAATATGTGCATTAGAGAAATTGTAAGGGACTTCTTTTTTGTAAGGGATTCCCCCTCTTTATACTGATGAAAAGAATTGATGTCCATGCTTCACAAAGAGGAGAAATGTGAGTCATGTTTATATTAGCTGTTGGCCAAGGGAGAAATTTTGTGGCGGGATTTGCCCTAGTGGAGCTGTAGCGCACTAGTAGTCATGCCTTTCATCATATTCTGCCCACTGACTGACGACTAGTGCAGTACATGGGTATTGATTAAAAGAAAAATGTTCACGGACTGTGTTCTGTCTTGTATTTTATTTAAATACATCTGCTATAATTGTGCCTACTAGAATGTCTCATAACTAGGAGCACAGCAATATCGCGACTAAACTCAGAACGCAGGAAGGCAGCATAGCACAGTGTAATAATGCAGGATACATCTAATACAGTCTAGCTCTTTTCGAATCAGTTGTGATATCTGCACTAAATAACATTTAGCAGGATAGAAGTGATGATACCCTAGGCCATTTGTGAAAGAATCACAAAAGATAGGCTTGTTTGTTCTGAGTTACTTTACAGGAAGGACAGGAAGCAGTAGGAGGTAGTTCCATTGATTGAATATCTGTAGTAAGCCTACAGGTGAGGTGTGAGAAAACGCATAGGATATCTTTCCTAGTTTTCTTAAAATTCTTACTCTATGCATCAAATAGAGAGGAGAATTTGAAGTTCAGAATACATATATTTTTAGGAAGTGATCGTCCTAGAAAACAAGATGATGGAAAGGAAACCAGAAAAAAAAAAAAGTCCTCTACTAGCAGTTGGACACAAGAAACAGTAAGTCTACCACTGATGCCTATCCTATTTCCACTGCTCTAAGAAAGGATGGGTAATATGCTCTAACTTAGGGGAGACTCTAGCTGATAGGAATGTCTCACAGTCCACACAGTAACATGTATGTTTTACTCTGACAGCACTGCGGGTGGACTAGATGGGTGTACTTAGAGCTGATGGGCCTTTCAGCTGGTGTAATTTGTATAAATATATATTCAGTAAATCTGTGAATAAAGTCCAGCAGCTGGTTAGAAATCTCCTACTGGGCATCAGTCCAGACTTAAATAGTATTTGCTGAACTAGAAAAATCCACTGTGAACTCTTACATGTAAATCTGGGGCCCCTTAGGAACCATATCCCTAGATAACTGCAAATCTTGGCTCAATACCTATTAAAAAAGGTCATCAAAGGCTCCTAGTGATAGACGTGTCATCAAGTACCATTCTGTTCAGTTTCTCTTAGCCACTTTTATTCCTGGAAGTCCTGATAAACCCTGAAACAATAAGGGCTTTCTTTTCTTGGCTGCAATTTAATAAAATAGGTTAGCTTGGAACTATGTTGAGAATATTAGTTGACTATATGAGGATCAGCCTCTCTGAGTGGAAACCCATAAACAGTGAACTTACAGATGTGGGGTGTGGGTTTTTTTGACATTTGAAGCAGCAAGGCTTTGTATTAACAAGCTGAAAACAGCTGTACCACTCTAAAAGTGAGTCAGATGGCCTGCTGGGGCTTCAGTTGCTGCTGACAACTAGTAGGTGGGGTAGTTTGATAGGTAGGGCAGACTGCTTTTTTTCTATTAAGTTTTAATAAATGTTGGTATTTTTGATTACTTTTACTATGTATTTTTGAAATTCTACTGCTCTAGTTGGAATGTAAACATTTTTCTGTACTTTCGAAGTTTGTTGCCAGCTCCGAATACAGTAGCCTAAGAACTGTTGTAGGACGTGACCTTTTTGCTAAAACTTTACAGAAACAGACTGTGAAATATGAATGAAATAAAGTATATACTTGACATTTTGGGGGTCATTTTAATGCTGTTAAACCACAAAGTCCCTGGTTCCAAAACATGTTCCACAATAGCATGTTGCTCATGTGGGAAAGTGCAAATCCAACAGTGGTACTATGTTGTATCTCTTGGATGAGAGTGATGTGAGGTTTAACAGTATGTATGAATTGAAGGGTCTGTAAGAGGAGCATGGAGTAAAAGTGAGCTGTACAGCACACTAAAAATATATTGTCGTGGGTGACCATTGCCATAGATGTGCTGTGAACAACCTGGAAAGATTTTTCCATCTCTGAACTGTTCTTGTTATGTGATGACTATACATTGTGCTCACCGTCTGTGCAGAGTGAACGCCTACACTGCATCTTAATCCTGTCAGCTGGGTATGCTGAAGTTCTAAATTGTGAAATGAGGATCTTGGCTACAGAAAGAATTATTTGACTGAAAGATGTTACTCTCTCTTGAAGAACATTCTTCAACTAAATCTGTATACCAGCTTTTCACTAAAACACTTTTTTTTTTTTTTTTTTTTTTCCAAATGTGGCCATGTTTATATGGTCTTTTCTTTGTTCAAAGATGACTTAAAGTGAGGACTAGGCAGTCATGCCCAGAATATCCAGCAGCCTTGTAGCATGAGATCCTGTCCTAAGGTTCAAGAAGTTAAGGTTCTTACTGGCACCAGACAAGGCAATAATTCATTATTTTACATCCAAAAAGGAGTGCCATCAATTGAAGTAATTTTATTCCCTGAGACTGGAGACTCAGTGTTCGCAAATTTTGTATTCATAAAAGGTGTGGGTACAATTCAAGCAGGAAATATTCAGGTCTCTGTGTCTCTTCTGCCTAGCTTTTTCTTCATGTGGTGAAGTCTCTCTGCAGGATCACAGGCCTGTTCACCTTTATTTCATTGAGACCAAAAAGGTGAATTGTTTCTTTGGCGTGCACTGCATCTATCTGTTTTTTGTTACTCCTGACACACAAACAGTCTGAAAGGAGCAGTACCCCTCACAGGCTTGTGCTGAGGAATCTCCTGAAATGCACAATTTCTATCATCCACTAGGTTCAACTGTAGCATGCTGTTACTGCTTTTCTCATAATTCCTGGGACAGAAAGGCGGGGTCACTACCTACATGATTTTACACTCTTGTTGTGTCTGTGGGATGCTTCCTTTCAGGCTGCTGTGTAATGCAGCCATATAGCCCCAACTGTATTGCATGGTCCAGAGCATCCAAAATGCATGAGACTTCTCTTTTTAAATCTGTACCTCCTTTGAAGTAAGTCCTTGAGACAAACTTAACTTTTCCAGCGTCACCTGATTCAGAAGGTGGAAGGAAACACCGTGTGTTCAGTCTGCTTTCTTGTAGAGCACAGTTTCTAAGCCTTCCTGAAATTTGTATTTGAATTAAATTGTGTTTTTAGAGAAAGCATCCTGCCTTGATCTGAAAGCTCCTAGTGACAGAGAATCTACCCAAATAATTCAAAATGTAATTACGTACTACTAAAAATGTGCCTCTTTTTATTGAGCCTGAATTTGTCGTCTTCCACTATCCAGCTGTCAGATCTTTTGCCTTTTGTCTGCTCATTTGAAGTGCATACTGTGATGTTGCTGTTTTCACTGTAGGCATTTATGAACAGAACAAGTCATTCTTCAGCTTTCTTTTTTGAAGTGACTGATTAAACTCTCAGATATTTTGGATCCTTTATTCATCTGAAGCGCTCTTCCTTGAATTCTTTAAAAATATTTAAATGCATTTTTAACTGGAACAGTAACATTAACAGCAAAACAGCATTGCTAAAAGAGTTGTACATTATCAACCCTCCTTACTTCTAGTCTGCCTCATTTTTGTAGCGGCCTTGACCATGGCATAAGATTGGAAGTTGAGTCATCCTTGGACCTGTTGCTTCTGTGGTTGCTGAACCCCTGTCCTTTAAGTATGTTTCCACACTCCTTTCAATGTACTTTGCAGCTGGAAAGCAAAACTAACTGCTTTTAATAAGTGACCAATTGCATTCATTAATTACCTCTGCTTCTATCCTGCAAAACTTTTTCACCTTTAGATTTTAAAGGTGATTTTATGTTATATTCCCATTATTAAAAGTACTATGAAGTAATGCTAGAGTGAAGAACAAATTTTATACCATTTTCAAAATAAGAGTGGGAGATAGTGCTTAATATGATCACTCTATACAATTCAGAAACCATAGTTGTAATACATTTCACACCGTCTGGTTAATTTTGTGTAGTTCTGGCTTTGGTCTGTGTCATGTGGCACACTGTTAAATGTCCATCAGAAGTATAAATAATAGATCCCTGTTGGCTTTGTCCTCAACTAATTTTTAATTCTAGCTCATCAAAATGAGGAGTCGGGTTTATTTGACCAGCTCTGTTTTAGTTTTCATTAATTTCAATTATTTGTTTTCTATGTCCTTGATTAATCAAAAATTATGGGTTATTCCATTATTTTCTCTCAGTTGTCTAGCCTATGTTCATTCAGAACAGTCTACCTACCCAGTGAAAGGCTGATGCTGTTTTAGTTCTTCCATCACCTCAGACCTCTGAAGTCTTTCCTAGGGGTCTGAATTTCATTGAAATAGTGTTGATGGCCCAGAAAACTTCTTGGTTAGCTCCTGTTAAATTTTCAATCACAACCTATTGAGACTTGCTGACTTTAACATGTTTAACAACCATTGTTTAAAATGTCCTGAATTTCTTTCTGAAGTGGAAATCAAGCTGCTGTCATGGTATGAGAGGAATACATCTGGCTTTTTTTCTAATTGCTCAACAGAAATTTTTGTGAAATGCTTTTGCCTTCCTGCACTGCAGCAATATAATTTCCGTCTTGAAATTGAGTGCTTCCAGTACAAAGATTTATTCTATATCTTGTAGTTTTGAAGAAATGGGGGAAGCGGGCTTTCCAAGGCCAAAAGGGGAGTTTCATCAACTTCTTCATTGTTTTCTTATTGTTCTTAATGTGATTTAAACTAATTGAGTTAGTTTAATGGAACTGGAATGTCTCTCACCATGCCCGCCTAGGCAATCTTACCTCTTTTCCATAGCAGTAGTAAGGGTATTTTAAGGCCACTTATATTTACCAGGAGTAAGAAATCCAGTAACAGACAGAAAGCCAATCCTTATTGTTTTGTAATAGATAGGACTGCTTGAAAAATGTGTTTTCAATGGAAAACTGTGTTTTTATTGGAAACGAAAATCTATTTTGGCTGGAAGCTTAGTGTTTTGTGGAATTAGTCATAGTATTCACTTTTCAGTGAATCTCAAGCACTATGGAAGTAGTCTGGACTGTGGGGGTGGGGAAGATGTTATTTCCCTTTACCTTCATCCCCTTCTCCTGGATTGTTTTGGGTTGCCTGTACAGGAAACAGGACCCCAACTTTGATGAGTGGTTCTATCACCTCATGCTGAAGAAGAAGCAGCCACAGTGACAGCCAGAACTGCTCAGTCATCTGTGATGCGGGAGACTAAGCTAAGTGAGGATGAAAAAGCACCTCCTGAGAAAATTGCTAGCTCAATGAATACAATTTTTGTTTTCACCATGTCCCTTAACATCCTAATTAGAAAAAATATTATGGATTTTGTTTGGTACAAAACTTCACTGTGCCAGTTAGGCCTAGTTTTACATTTGCAAGAGGCAGAGCTCAATGCAGTTACTATTTTGTGAGATGTGCAGTGTTCAATGTGGAAAGTCTGAAATATGAGTAGATAGTTAGGAAAGCTGTTTTACCCAGTGAATGTTAACAGTGCCTACTGTTTTGTATTCTTGCGAAGTATTGTCTCCCATGCAAATGATAATGCTATACAGCGTGGCCAGATGTGCTCGGAAGTCAGAATAGGATAGTCTCCATCAAAGTGAAATTGTCCCTCACTGTTCAACATCCTATCGCTGACCATGCTTGCAGCATGCTTACACGATGACGCTCTCCGAGAAATCTCTGAAAGTGGGTTGCTGACATCAGTTATGTGAGAAATGGCCAGAAAGAATTCCAGAACATTTGTTTCCACACTAATTGTGCAAGGAAGGCAAGTCTGAGCTTGAAGATAATAATCTGAATACTGAAACACCTCCAGATGTGTAATGGGAGCTGCAGTCAGCCCAAACTGGAACAGAGCAGAGTGGTGAACTACACTGAGGGTCTACTGCTGTAGTACTTATGGTCTGCAGTGGTAGAGTGATATGTTGGTGCACAGATAAGCCAATGGCCCTGACTAGTTTCTAGGATTTCAGAATCAAGCTGGGCAGTCTGGACATGCACCTCATGGCCAAAGCCAAAGTCCTCTTTCTTTGAAAGGCTGGGGTGCAAAGATGAAACTTGCCTGCACATTAAAATTGTTACCCTGTTCTTTTTTGACACAGCAAACTTAAAACAGTCGCAGAGACAGCAAAGTTATGGGGAGTGTTATTGCAGTTTCTAAGGCCTGGGTTATTTTTAAATCCTGCTGCTTCTCCAGAACATAAAACCAGCCTGAGTCACTGCAGCCATCTTATGTAAAAGAGGTTAGTTTATCAGTGAGCTTAGTTAGGTGCCTGGAAGCAGACAAATGCCAATAAAATAAAAATCCCAAATTTCTGGGGGTGAGATTACACCCTGGTACCACTTTGCCTGTTCCGTGTCATTACAACGTGTTTACCCAGGCATGAACTCCTTAGAGGACTACCTGCATGCTTGCTTCATTTTGCTTTTCTGGCAGTCGGTTCAGTAACAACCAAGCACTCAGTAGTCCTGAAAAGATTCACTATTACCCCTAAAAAAATAATGACAACAGTAATAGTCCACTGCCTGCATTTCACGTTAGTATGGGGAAGGGAGGAAAACACCCCAGCGTTCTCCACAGCTTAGCTTAACTTTGGGCATGCTTTTGTAATTTCTTTATCACACCCTGTTCTGATGACATCAGTCTTTAACACATCATCTTTCAGTAAATGCGCTGCTGCATCCATTTTAGGTCTCTTCAAAATGCAAATGTGACTAAAGATAACTTTTTCTTTGCCTGAAATGGTTTCTGTTTGGGTTGAGAACAAATACAGCAACACTTAATTCTTCTTACACTCTTCTCAGACTCTTCTCATACATTTCCATGACACCCAAGCTCCAGCTCAGAACTGATGTAACCTGAGCACACATAACAGCATGGAATTGATATTGACAATTCTGTTCACACTTAATGTCCAACAATGCCATTAGCACTGACATGTCTAACATACGCTGTTGGGTTTTTCCTTTTTATTTTTGAGATTTTTCCCCGGTCTCTTTCTTAAGAACTCAAAAAGATCTTGATGTTGATGTGATATTTATGATGTGTAACATCAGCTCTCAGTCTTGTTTTAGAGATTGCTGTTGATGTTTGCTATTTCCTTAGCGTGGCAAAATCTTTGTTTTAAACCATACACTGTTCTCAATGCACAATAATTTTTTATTGCTTTTCTACAGTCTAAACAGTCACATCAGGTAGAAGATAAAGTAAGAGAACTTTGAGTGAGGAACTGATCGCCATATGGCTGACACCTAAAATCTCAGAAATTTCAGGGGAAGAAATTGGAAAAAGATGAAGTAAATTCCACAAAATTAATGTCGTAAGTAGGTGGCAGCTGTTAGAAAAGGAGAACAAAGGCAAAGGAAAGAAAAAGAATACTGAACAGTGATGTTACCAAGGATTTTTCTTGCAGATATGTGAAAATAGATTTTGAAGTAACCATCCACACGCAGTGTCCTAAACTTGTTTGCCAAATTTCTTTTTTAAAATCTGAACACTGTATTTTTAACCACAAAGATTAATTGTTCTCCTTTGATCTAGATGTATAAACTGAAATGTATCTTCATGGTGGAGATGAACTCAACTTGCTGCTCTCACTGAGTGCTTGCTCTTCTGTCTTCTGCTTTCCTCCAGCCAAAAAGCGTGCTGTAGGCTTAAGTTTGCAGCTTTAATCCTGCAGATCGCATCCAGCTCAAAAGCACTTAGCACCAGCATTGCTACTGCTCTTTGAAATAATTCAAACAATAATGTGGTTGGACTTCATGTGGCCCCAGGCTCTATTCCTTGTCTCACCTTGGAGAAGGCACTTTGATCTTCTCAGGAGTAAAATGAGAAAAGCGATACTTGTTGCGGAAAAGCAGTATTTGGGTGGAGAATGGATTGAGAGCAGCCCTGAGGAGAAAGACTTGGTGCTGTTGGTTGACAAGAAGCTCAACATGACCTAGCAATGAGTATTTGCAGGCCAGAAGGCCAACTATATCCTGGGCTGCATCAAAAGCAGCATGAGCAGCAGGTCCAGGGAGGTGATTCTGCTCCTGTACTCTGCTTTCAGGAGACCCCACCTTAAGTACTGTGTTCATCTCTGGGGCCCCCAACATAAGGAGGACATGGATCTGTTGGAACGAATCCAGAGGAGAGCCACAAAGATGACCAGAGGGCTGGAACACCTCTCCTACGAAGACAGGTTGGAAGAGTTGGGGTTGTTGAGGCTGTAGAAGAGGAGGATCCAGGGAGACCTTATAGCAGCCTTCCAGTAACTAAAGGGGGCCTACAAGAAAGCTGGAAAGGGACTTTTTGCAAGGGCATGTTGTGATATGACCAAGGGTAATGGCTTTAAATTGAAAGAGGGTAGATTTAGATTAGATGTAAGGAAGAAATTCTTCACCGTAAGGGTGGCGAGACACTGGAACAGGTTGCCAGAAAAGCTGTGGGTGCCTCACCCCTGGCAGTGTTCCAAGGACAGTTTGGATGGAGTGTTGAGCAACCTGGTCTAGTGGAAGGTGTCCCAGTCTATGGCAGAGGGGTTGGAATGAGATGATCTTTAAGGGCCCTTCCAACCCAAACCATTCTATGATCCTGTGATTGTTCCTTATTACGAAGTGCTTTAATCTTCTTGTATAAGAATTGCAATATTGGTATTTTTTAACAGTGATGGCTGTGTGCTGTTATGGTTCTGGTGCTGGATTTTCTACAGGCTGAGCATCTATGTGGTTATGCTGACCTACATTTTGTTTCATGTTAAGAATTTATACTATATACTCACTGGACTAATTTCCCCTAATGTAATTTCACAAGTGAGTATAGAGACCGATTCCTTCTGGCTTGGAAAATTGAAAGGAAGGAATATAGCAAACTAAAATCGCTGTGCCTATCGAGGGAAATTTTTAAAAATATCTCAAGGTTGATAAGGTTAGGGGAATGTAGAGAGCGTTAGCTGGCTGCGTTGCAGACACTAAAAAAACCTTTTGTGGTGTAAGCAGACATCTGTCTTGCCCCACTCGCATACTAATCTATGCCCACATATGTCATTTTCCTCCCTGGCATGTAAACCAGTTCATGTAACTGTAATAATGCAACATTTGAAACTGGGATCAAAAGCTTGGAGGGTTATCAGTTGTTACATTTTTGTATCTAAAAAGTTACAATAGTTGAAATCAGAAAAATGCCTTCAATGCAATCCTGAGTATGCAGCCTAACCAGTGGAACTGAGAAACACACGAGTAAAATGAAGGCTGTGAGTAGTGCAGCTGTAGTTATGGGACTATGTCTATGCTTGTCTATGTCTTTTTCTGGTCTGAGCTAGAGTGCTCTGTAACTAGTAGGACTGAGTCATTACTGTCTCTTCACCCACAGAACTCCTGTCCTGCTTCTTTACACGTGATTACACAGTTTGCACAGTTCTGTTGGAGAGACACTGGGATTTTTCAACACCCAAGGTGAAAAAAATGAGGACATAGGATTTATAAGGACTGACTTTTGAGACAGCATAAATACTTTTAGTTCTCTCAGATGGCTTGCAATATGTCGTAGCGCATTAATGAGTGGAATTTTTGTATGCCTTGAAGAAATTTTAGGAGCACAGCCTTGCTATTTGTGCACCTGTATAACCCAAGGTATTGAGCATTCCTGCCAAAATTCACATTTCGTAGAAGACTTGACATTTGGTTGGTTAACTGCTAAAGGATTACTTTCTCTGATGTAGTGCTGGAGACTTCTGACTACCAGAGCAATGCTTCTAATGCCTGAGGGATTTCCTGTAGGGAGTGAAAATATGTAGAGCTTCTTGACACTTTGACTTAAATGTGAACCTTAATTTTAGGCTTTTGCTGGAAATTTAAATTATGTGTTGGCTACATTTCCACTGGGGTTTCAGTAAGTAAATTTTATCAAACAAGTATAAAACATCATTCTAGTTGATTCATAAATAATACTATCTGGGTAAATTAAATGTCTACTTTCTCCTCTCTGATATTTCCCAGATAATGTGAAGGTCTCCCAACTCTTCTGCATAAAGCTCTTCTATATGACCTGTTATATTTTATCAAAAATGTTTCCCTGTATTAGATTTGGAAGGAGAGGGGGATGAGCAAGAGTAAAGAAGAAAGAATACCTTAAAATGATGCCAGAATTCAAAAGCAATCTTAAATACATTGTGACATCTCAGTTTGCATGTATTTATGTAGCTGCTCTATTTAGGAGTCCTGACATTTCCAGAAGTTCTTAATTGTCAGCATTTCTCCAAAACACCTGAAAGTTGTGTTATGGGAAGTTAACATACGTAATTGTTCATTTCAAGGTTAAAAAAAAATCAGATAGAAATATAGATACGTTTTCTTTGGTTTATATACACACAGAGTGGTCATTCTGGCAGTATTTGAAAGTATAAAAGAGGGTAAAATCATAAGCAGTTTGGGTATCTTTTAGTCCTATTGAAATGCTGAGAAATATCATTGTAACTCATCACTGAACAGAAAACTACTTTAGGGATATAGCTTTCTGAAGTTCTGTGCTGTCTGTCAATCATTGCTTTAGCATTTAAAAACAGAAGTCATGTGGGAATCATATGCTCTAATCCCATCCTTATAAAGAGAAGACCAGAATGGTGTTTTGTGCTTCTTTCAACACGTCACCTGCATATAATTACTTTATTTGCACAACTATTTGTATTTCATGTTGCTTCTGGTGAATAAAGCACTGTTACTAATAGATATTTTGAACCCAGCTAAGATGGCAAGAAGTGCAATGCAGAGTAGAGAAGGGTCATACTAAAAATATAAACAAATCCCAGGTGAGTATGATCAGTATCTAGCTCCTCTTGGCCTAAGATTGAACAAATGTCCAGGTAAAAAGTGGAAACTTCTCTGGTTTATATTTCCTTACTGCTTAGCAGCAACATCAGGCAGTTCTCTATTCACTGTGCTTTATCCTATTTAGATCTATAGCTCCCTAGATGGGAATATTTCAACTTCTCCAACCTAAGCTTATTAGAAAGGCTGAAGTGGAACAACTGCAACATTTCCCGAAATGTTAACATGTCATTTCCTTTCTTAAATTGAACTTTATTTCTAACTGATGCTTGTTTATCCAAAAGGAATTATTTCTCCCACCCTCCAAAATGCACAGATGGTTGCCACACTTTCCTCACGTCCACTTTGGCTATAGTTACGCAGGCTAGACAAACAACTGTTTTCAACTCTTACAAATCCATTTCTCAGCTTCTTAATCTTTTATGGCTTTTCTGTGATCTTTATCTGGTTCGGCTAGCGGAGGCAAAACTGAATATAATATTTCATGTCTTTATTGCATCATAGCACCGTGGAAAAGGGTTTTTTGTTTGTTTGGGGTTTTTTTCCTTCAATTTTGTCTTCATATGCAGTCTGAAATGCTGCTATCTTATTCTGCAGGTTCATATTGACTTTGTCCATTGTGCTATAATTTGTAGGCTGGGTTGGCATTCTCTTTCACATAATTCACATTTTCCTACTCTTCTCCCATCAACATAATACATATCCAAATGAACCTCCACTGAAATTCATCCTTTTACAGACGATGCCAATAGCTGATTGGATGATGCTGGACAAGTTTTGGCCAAAGTAGTTCATAAGGAATAGTCAGTACACAAAGCCTCAAGGAGATCGTCAAGGGGCGAGATGTGGTGGTTACCTCCTGCCTGACTACAGAGTTTCTTCTACCCCAAACCTGGATCTGACAGAAAGCTTCTGTGTTACATGAAGGATCCTTGTCTGAGCTAAGGGGCTTTAAGTGTGCTGTTGACAGAGCCTGGATAGTAATATTTCTTTCTGAGCTGATGGCATCTTTTGCTGCAGGACATGGGCTCTGCCCAGGCTGACTGCCTGCCAGCCGCATTGATTATATACACAAATTTCTGAAACACTTGACTAACCCGAAGCAATGGATTGATCTGAGGTAGCAGTGGGCTGAATTCATACACCTGGAAAACACTCCAGTTCTTGGCGGCAGAAACTGGGTCTTGTCGTTTGATTTGAAGTATCAGCTTTCCTCCTGGCATAAAAACGATTATGACCTTTTTTCAGCTTTGTTTCCAGAGGCTTTAAAAGAGATTTTAGATCTCCATTACTTATATCACTGATATCTTAATAGAGCTTTGTTGCCACCTTTTGCATTCTGCAGTCCCTTCCTTTATCTCATTGTGTCTTCTTTCATAGCTTCATACTCACAAATTGGCTTATTTTCTTGGATGGTTAGTGACAATGGTAATAAAAGGGAAAACAGCTAGAGGACTCATAAAGTTGCAGTCCAGTGCATACTAGTTTAGAGACATGGATAGATGGGTCCAAAAGATGTTTTTATACCCTATACTCTGGCTTGAAAAGAAAAGGAAAAATTCTTTGCCTTGACAGTAACACTTCCAAAATCTCAATCAAGTTTTGTTTAAGTTTAATAAACTACTTATTAATTAAGGCTCAGGTCAATCCATCTCACTGAGTGTTACAAGTGCTTCCCGGAGAAGAAAATAAGAGTACAAATGCATGCTACTGCGAGGAGCTGTGGTGGTCTTCAGTATTGTATAAACCATATTCTAATTTAGCACTGGATGTTTTGGAGCAACATCTACTGACAGCCTTGAATATCAGACTCAGTGGAGATGAATAAAGAACTGATACTTGAAAGTTGTCATTAAGGGGACAGGTTCTCCAAGTGTTGAAGGAACTTCTATGGCTCAAAACACTGAGTGCTTGTTCTTTTCTAGTGAAACACTTTCTCCTTTAGGTAATGCTATTTTGAAGGTTTTCTTGAAGCAGCTTTCATAACATCTGGACTTTGTGGCTCTGTTTGACTCTGGAAGTTCATGTTTAGACCTACAAAAATCGCTCATGTTGTACTGGTCAACAGTTTTCACCCAGCAAACTGTTTGGAGTCCTGGCTGATGATACTGGACCTGTCTTGTTTTTCTGTCACAGACTGTAAAGCTCATCTGTGGGTTCAAGCAGTTAATTCCTTTATAACAGCCTCAGTGACAAGGCTGCATTCAGCAGCTGCTTGTTAAGTGTCATGTGTGTCCACTGTGTTAACCACATTGCCAAGTGAAAATATTCTTAAGGGTATAATGATGGTAAACCAACCTATCATATTTTCACCAGTCTGATGATATATAGGTTCATGTCTTCATCTCTTCTTATCCAACACAAGCAGCTACAAGACTGACCTGTCTAGTGGAAATTTTTTTTTTCCATCTAATGGAAATTTTCCTGTCAGGCACGATAATAATGTGAATCTGGGAATGATTGGTGGTAGAGACAGGCCAGAGCAAAGCAGTTGAAATACATGCCAGAGGCTGTGCATTCCCCTAAGCTGGTGGACAGAGTAATCACAGGAAACCCAAGTTGGTAACCCATCAAGACCAAGGTAGGCAGTGCTTAGAAAATCAGTAGCAGACAAATGAAACTTTCCCATCCCTGTTGATCACAAGGTGAGTCTTCTCTTTCACATGCAGAGGTTGCTGTTGCCGTCCACCATTTTGCCTCCTTTGATGTAAGCTGATCAACATGCCAAATTTATTTTGAACTGATAGCAATTCTGGAACCACTATTAAGGTGTCTGCCAACATGTTCAATGAGGCACTGTGTGACCAGCCTATGACACTGGTACTTAAGAACTTGCATTTTTTATATGTACACGTCTGGGGAGACTAGAAAATACTGGCTCCAAAAGCCTTAAGGGATGTGGGATTGGTCTGCCTGAGCTCTGACATCACTTGCCAGTTAGATTCAGCAGGACACCCAATGCTAAAACCTCTTTTGGTGTAATGAAGACAAGGCTGCTGGCTGGATGACTCTGTAAGAGGACTGAAGCACTAACTGGTTCATATTTGCTGACTTTTGCTGTAATCTCCAAAGACTTTTTATTCCCCTGACTTTCTGAAGAAGAGCTGGAAAAGCAGAGAACCCACATGTGGACATGTAGTTATTAGAGAACATGTTACTGCTCATTAATATAAGTTGTCTGACATCATGTTTCCATTGATTTAAATATATAGCAGGGCACAGAGACTTCACACATGCTTTAAATTTGAACAAGTAGGTCATGGCTTTACTCCAACCATGATAGTTCTGGCTACTCTTTAAATAACTCAAAGAGAACTATATAGACTCTGCTATTGCTACTTACGACTGCTATCCATGCACCTCCTGCTTGTAACATCATTTGCTGTTCAAGAGAGAAAAAACCTTTTGGCTCTGCTGGGGCTTTTAAGTTTTTTTGTGCAGAACGTGGTTAGCAATGAGTTTTCTCAGCCTGGGCTTTCTTTGTGTCCATTCAGGCAACAATCAATGAAGGTAACTTGAATTCTGTTGTTATACCTTCCACTGCCTGATGGATCTCAGTGCATCATCCCTACCAAAGTCAAATCACTTCTGCTCTCACTGGGTCCACTTTCTCTGATTGTTCTTTTCTGAGAGCAATCAGAGAAAGATAGATGCCCTAAGCTCTGACCTCAGCTTTTCTTTCTCTCAGTCCAGGACTGCCTGTCCTCCTACAGCTATCTCCTTACAGTTAATGAGTCTCCTCGTTCATTTATTCTGTCTCCTTTCAAGTATTTTTAGACTGTGATCGTCTCCCTTGAGTTGGCTATTGCTTAAACAAGATTAATGCTATTTCACAACATCTTTTTTTCTTATGTTCCCTGTGCCTTATTACTTAAGACTCTTCATGTTTTAACTCTTTATCTCCTGAGGATATCCAATGAAGACTTTTGCATGCAGACCTATAATAATATATAAGCCAAATAGTGTATTATGAAGAGGAAACCCATCTACTTCTTATTTTGTATAAGATCCTTTCTGTATGTAAGAAACGACTTCTGGTTTACTTCACAGTTGCATCCCCTCATTCGATCTATACTGTCCTGGTTTCATTTATAACAGAGTTAATTTTCTTCCTAGTTGCTGGCTTAGTGCTGTGTTTTGGATTTAGTGTGAGAATGATGTTGATATCACACTGCTGTTTTAGTTGTTGCTAAGTAGTGCTTATCCTAAGTTCAGGATTTTTCAGTTTCCTGTGCTCTGCCAGTGAGCAGGTGCACAAGGAGCTGGGAGGGAGCATGGCCAGGACGGCTGACCCAAACTAGCCAAAGGGATATTCTATACCATAGGACATCACGCTCAGTATATAAGCTGGGGGAAGTTGGCCAGGAGAGGCAGATTGGTGCCTGGGCATCAGCCAGTGAGTGGTGAGTAAGTGCACTGGGCATCACTTGTCTTCTCTTGGGTTTTATTTCTCACAGTTATCTTCCTTTTCATTACTGTTATTTATTATTATTATTATTATACTTAATTTCAGTTACTAAACTGTTCTTAATTAATGAGTTTTACTTTTTTTCTGATTCTTCTCCCCATCCCATCCTGGGGGGGTTGGGAGAGTAAGCGAGCAGCTGTTTGGTGCTTAGTTGCCAGCTGAGGTTAAAACACGACACATTTTAAAGACATCCGAGACCTCAGAGGTGGCACCATTTTTTCAGGCCACACATAAAATAGACAAGCCACTAAGCAAAAGTCTAACATTTCCATACAAGGTCTCAAGCAACAGGGAGCTTTTACCTCAGCAGCTATGATTATCAGAGAAGAAATGATGCGCAGCTGATTTTCCAAAGACAGAGAAGCCCTAAGGTTTTATTTTTAAAATTGTTATAAGTATTTAGACATTGTCACAAGAAATCATGTTCCAAAATGTATTTGCTATTGCAGCTGCTATTTAATAAGATGCAAATAATAAGTAATATCTCTAAGCACAGAAAAATACACATTTTTATTATTTATCCTTAGAAAACTTCAGAACCATTGAAAAGATTTAGAATTTGTGACATTGCCATTGAGCTCAGCCTTCATTTACTAAATCATAGCTAAGAGCAAAGGTTCTGTTCACAGCTGTTCAGCCCTGTTATGTTTTCTTGCCAAGGATTTCTGTAAGTGAATGTACAGCTATGGCAAGGAAGGTATGTCAGAACATCTGGATTAAAGAGCTACTATCAACCGTTCCTGCAGAGCCACTACTTTGTCCCAAACAGGGCAGTACTCACACTTGGGAAGGAAGAGAGAAATAAGCCAATCTACAGAATCAGTCTAATGTTACATTTTAATAGCTCTTTTCATCCCAGAGGATCATAACTGTAAAGTCTGTATCCACCTGAAACTCCCACCACTACCACTGAAATCCAGTAGTTTGCTGCAAAGGAACTGTTTAGCTGCATAAAATGGCGATGCAGCAATTTACAGCCAGAACTCGGGTGTCTGACAGAAAGAACAATTGTGCATACCTGTGCTGCAATTACTCAAACTGGGATCTCTCTGTGCTTCAGCAAGGACCAACACCTGGCAGTGAGGGCAGACAGCTGTGACACAGTGGCTGGGTGTGATCCAACCCTGTTGTGAAGGCACAACAGGCTTCATGGATAACTAATCCTGTTGTGCTGCGTGGGGGCTGTCCTTTCAGAGTGGTCCATGAAACTTTGAGTTGGCTGTGGTCTTCTCAGCATGCAGCTCTGAAGAGTTTACAGCCTGAGGCAGTGTGGCAGCAGGCGTCAAGTGCCAGGAGCTGCCTGAGACTGCAGTGCCAATCAAATGCCAAAAGCAGAGGGTGAGGGTGTCAAACTGTAATTTCTGCTGATGGGAGGAAGCTGCTGGCTGAAATGTTGGGAGCCTGTTGCCTTTAAAAAGATATGAAAAAGAAGAAGTTGGATCAACCAGTTTGTGGAATAAGAATAAACTTGGGAATCCTTCCAAAGCGAGGTATATGGCACGAGGTGCTGGCTCCAGTTCCAGCAACAAGGTGACTGTCTGCTCACCTTGATGCTATAGTGCCAGTAAAGAATAATTTATGTCGAGATGCTTTTTGTGGGCAATGATAAATGGCTTAATTTTCCTGTAGCTTTTGGTTGTTGTTAATAGTGTAATTTATAAATAGAAATTAGAATGTGTCTACAAGTTAGTTATTAGACGCATTTTTAGATTGGTCATTATATTAAAGTAGGAAAGGTGAAAGGGCTTGTCCAAAATCATATGAAGATTTATTGGCAAAGCCAATAAATGAATCCTTAATTTTCCTTCAACACGTCCATGTATGTGCTGTAACAAACGCACAGAGACAGCTAATGAACTGTCAAACAGCACAATACAGCTCATGTAAAAAAAACCAGAACACTTTTTATTGTTCACTGCTAGTGAAAACACAGCATATTACCCATGGAAACAGCAGTGCATTCATGCGAACACACACAGTGTAGAAGGACGTATATCCTACAAGTTTTAATTATCCAGATAAGGGTTTTTCCAGTATATTTTCATGGCTACTCTGTTCATCACAATAGACTTTCTTTGTTATTGGTCCAAACCTGTATACAAGTGTGATGCGGTGAAGGATGGTTACAAAGCCGGTAGGAATGAGTGCTTCTGTTCTGTCTCGTGAGAAACACAAGGGTGAAAGCAGGTGCATTCCCCTAACTGGGATGCAGCGAGAGCAATTCTGAGGAAGAAAGAACATTTTTCACGGCTTGTCAGTGTACTCCCCAGCCTATTAAAGAGAAGCAGTAGATTCATATCCACCCTGCATAAGCTGATGCAGTTTGCCAAAACAGAGGTCTCTTGCTGCAGCTGCTGAGAAATCCAGCGCTATGATCTTGGTAGAGATCTCATGGTATCCTTTCTTAAGGCACCAAATAGCATAGGATCTCAGCACTGATCTCATGGGCTGTTGCTGTAGCTAGAAAACAACTGACATATTAGACTGATTAATCCCAGTAGTAATTCCATTAACCTCCTTAATGGAGTTATCACATGGATGAATTTACCCCTCTACAGCAATGTGAGAGGGAATTGCCCTTGAGAGCCTGTAACTACGGTGTGGCAGGGAAGTCCAAGGTAAGCATTCGTTTGTTTGGCTTAGTGCAAAGCAAAGTGTCCTGATGGGCTGGAAAACCTCTCTGTCTTCTGGGATTTTGAATTCCTCACATAACTAATGGTGCAGGTGCCCCCTGCAAGAAGGTGGTGCATCAGGGCTCAGATACATCAGCAGAGCTCTTGGTACTCTCCTATGCGTCCACACTTCCCTTGCTCTCTCTCCCAGGCACACATAGCCTCGTCACACATCTTCTCAAACACAGCCTTTTCATTCACCTTTGTAGTTTCCTCTCCTTATGCCTCCATCTGATCATGATTTATCTGCTTGCTGCTCCCTGTCAGAGGGCAGTTTTGCCTGGACTGTGTCACTGGGCAAAGGACTGCTTAAAATAAGTAGCAGAACTACAGTCCTGACATATCATTGCATAGGTAGCAGATCAAGAACACAAATGAGAAATTCTGAATTTCTTTGTTTTCTTCCTGATTTTCTGTCATGTGGAGAGAAGGTTTGCCTGCCACATTAGCTATGTGTGTGACCTGCTCCTAGGGCAGCTTGACTGTTGCAGTTCTGCTATTAAAGGCTTCTCAGAACTGTGAAGTTACCTCAAGTACGTAAGAGCCAAAAAGGCACCCTACAAAACTCTTCCAAGAATAGACTCCATTTTTTGCAGTCTACCACAACAGCCCATGCTCTCTGAAAGCTCGTTCTATGGTTCATTAGGGATTATATAGGGTGCTTAATGGAGCTGGGGGTGGGAGGAGTTAGGCAGAAACCCACAGGAGGGGCTGACTAACTTTTCTGCTACTTCAAAGACTGTTGCCACATATGCATGTGTAGTGATGTGACTACTAAGCTGCAGTATCTCTTCATCTACATGGTTTATGATCCCCACTATGCTAAATTTATTCATTTAATAGCCAGTCCTTTCCTCCCACAGAGGCTGCAATTCTGAGACGTGGAGTGGCCCAGCTCTTTAGTGATCCAAGAGACAGTGTGAGAGAGCAAGGGAGGTGTTGTGTACATGGGATGCACTCACCTAAGGATTTTATTTCTCTTTCTGCCTACGGTAGTCACTTCCCACGTTCAGCACGGGGATGAGAAGTCCTAGGAGCCATCTCTTGCCAAAGACCTCTTGCAGATTCTCCCTCCAGGGCCGGGCTCTTACCACCATCCCTTTCCGCACCTGGTACCGTGTCTGCCCACGCAGGATCAACAGCATCTGGTGGCAGCAAAAGCCAGCACAGGCCAGTCCAATCCCAAGCCAGAGGTAGAGCATGAGGATGACAAACATCTCAGAGCTAAGGAGAGCTCCTGCAGTGAAAGAGATGGGGGGGTGAGGAGGGGGAGGACAATAAAAGAAAGCATTTAGACACACCTCACATGCCAGTGTAACACTCAGCCCCAAGAACTGATGAGCTGCCTGTATTCTCTGGCCACAAGTGAAGAGTTAGTAGCAACACATGCTGGTTGCTCTAACTGCATAGAACTGTTTCATTTGTAGCGTCTGATGCAGTGGACCCCGCTGAGAAAATACTAAAATGATAACAGTCTCTGTACACTCCTTTTGCTGTTCATGTGAGGATCTAGATAACAGGGGCAAATTCATAGAATTATAGAATCATTTTGATTGGAAGAAACCTTTAAGATCATGAAGTCCAACCATTAACCCAGCACTGCCTAGTCACCACTAAACCATGTCCCTCGGCACGACATTTACACATCTGTGAAGTACCTCCAGGGATGGTGATTCTACCACTTCCCTGGGCAGCATGTTCCAATGCCTGATAACCCTTTTGGTGAAGAAATGTTTCATAATGTCTAATCTAAACCTCCTCATGCACAACTTGAGGCCATTTCCTCTTGTCCTATCTTTTGTCATTTGGGAAAAAGAGACCAAATCCTTCTTAACTACAACCACCTTCCAGGTAGTTTCAGAGAGTGATAAGCTCTCCCCTCAGCCTCCTTTTCTCCCATCTAAACAACCCCAGCTGATCCTCATAAGACAAATTCTCTAGACCCTTCACCAGCTTTGTTGCCCTTCTTTGGCCTCAGCCCATTGATCCATCCCGTCCAGATCCCTCTGTAAAGCCTCTCTACCCTCAAGCAGATCAACACTCCCACTCAGCCTGGTGTCATCTGCAAACTTACTGAGGGTGCCCTGGATCCCTTCATCTTGATCATTAAGATATTATACAGAACTAGCTCAAATACTGAGCCCTGAGTCACTGCTTGTGACTGGCTGCCAACTGGACTTAACTCCATTCGCCTCAACTCTCTGGGCCCAGCGATCTAGCCAGATTTTTATCCAGAGAAGCGTTGCCCATCGCAGCCATGAGCAGCCAGTTGGTGCTAAAAGCTTTACTAAAGTCCATGTAAACAACATCCACAGCCTTTCCTTCATCCATTAAGCAGGTCACCTTGTCATAGAAGGAGATCAGGTTAGTCAAGCAGGACCTGACTTTCATAAACCCATGCTGACTGGGCCTCATCACCTTGTCACATTTGCTAACCTCCAGTCAACTGGAACCTCTCCAGTTAGCCAGGACTGCTGATAAATGATGGAAAGTGCCTTGGCGAGCACATCTGCCAGCTCCCTCAGAACCCTTCTGTGGATCCCATCTGGCCCCATAGACTTGGGTGTGTATAAATGGTGTAAGTCACTGACCATGATTATGGGGGCTTAATTCTGCTTCCTGACCCTGTTGTCCAGCTCAGGGGGCTGGGTACCCAGAGAACAACTGGTCTTACTATTAGAGACTGAGGCAAAGAAGGTGTTCAGTACCTCAGCCTTTCCTCATCCTGGGTCACTATGTTTCCCCTGCATGAAATAAAGGATGCAGAGGAGGAACATTCATTTCAGCCAGAAATGAAACATGTCTGTAAGATTTCAGAACTATTTTGAAGAATAAGCAATTTATTTAAGGATCTACCTGCTCATCACAATGAATAAGATTTCTAGGTTCCTTTTGAAAAGAGATGTGGGTTCTACAGCTTGTAGATGCTGCCAGCTTTACTGTGTGCATTAATCGTCGGCAGAAAGATTTGGGATTTCTCTCTATCTCATCACTATAAATATATATTTGTATGTTAAAAAAGAAAAATCAATCAGTAATAACTTTTCTACCATTGGGCAAAGGCAGTTTTCATATGAATGCAAGAAACAGAAAAATTTCCAAAATGCAATACAAATTGCTTTTTGAAAGCTTCTACTAGAATACTCAAAATATTTTGTAGGCCTGAAGCTCCTAAGTCAATAGTTTTTGTAGTATATATTTATGCTGCATATATTTAAATAAAAATATTCTGTGGGCCTTTTCCTCTATAGTGATTTTAGAACTCCTTCTGGAAAAATATAATAGCAGGTATCAGCGAGTGACCTTTCAGTGTGTAGGCAGATCTAAATCCATTAAAATAATATTCTCTGTGTATGCATATGAATGTGTACATACATATTTTGTGTATATTTGTCTATTATTAAACATCTCTGTTTCCACACAGGCACACAAAAGAAAAAAATAAATAT
This sequence comes from Ceryle rudis, assembly GCA_033439905.1. NCBI lineage: Eukaryota > Metazoa > Chordata > Aves > Coraciiformes > Cerylidae > Ceryle > Ceryle rudis. The sequence goes on from JAAGNO010019417.1 coordinate 31,140, forward strand.
GTATCAAAATTGGTATAAATAGCTGGTATCTTCTCACTGGTTCCTGCAAGGTTTAGAAATTACAAAGCTCTCACTCACATGCTCCCATCCCTCTGGAAAGCCATGGGGCAGATGAAAGCACTGGTCCCTTTAAGGCTCGACGAGCAATTCTGCTGGAGCAGGGGTTGCATGGACAGTGGAGGTGTGCTGCCTAAAACAGGACTGAGGCTGCTTCAGGTATTGAGTTCAGTACAAGGGTGGCTGGATAAGCATCTCTTGCTCCTCCTATTCAGAAAGCCAGATTAGGTGGTGTCATCTGGTTTTGCAATCTGTGAATCCCACTTTCTCCACCTGGCAGTGCTGTGCGGGAGACATTGGGGCTCACCTGTGACAAAACATGTCAAGCTTTGGGCTCAGCCAGCAGGCCCCTTTGAGGATGATCTGTAAGGACACTGACTACAGCCTCAAGCTTTCAGAGATTGTCCTCACTTGAAAAAGGCGCAGGAGTCATTTAGTTTTCTTCCTAAATGCAATGTCATCTTTCCCTTCTCATTAGATCCCATTCAGCTCAGTGGGCTTCATATGCAATGCAGCAAGGGAAGAGCAACCCCCTTAGGATGATGATGAATCCTCATACCAATTCTGTTGGAATAATTTAATCTATCAGGTAGGAAGCCCAGAGCCACAGATGGGCTTCTCTGCCCCTCTTTTGCTGGACCAGAGTGTGACACGTTTGTTCTTTCCTACAGCTGATATTCAGATGGGATATGGAGAAAGACAGCTATTTTCTTTGGAGCCTTTGCAAGGCAGCTATAAGCTTTATTTCTATGAGCTGCTGAAATTCAATATCAGGAAAGTAATTACCCTTGTTTCCTCTTGCAAATATTAAGCATGTCTGAGCCATGCTTTCCAGATACATGATTTTTTTAACCTTTTCTTCAGGTTACCTACATAAAGCATTTTCTATAATTTCTTCTGTGGATCCAATCTGACCTGTGTTTACAAAAGTGCTCTCCATTCGTCCCTCATCACCACAGCCCATTTTAGTCTCGGATTCACTTTTGTTCTAACTGACCTAGTGTGATCTCAAGCTTATTGCCATACATTATCTATGCCAGTAAAGATGAATCACAGACTGCAATTATAGACTCTGGGTCAGGTTCTGCAATGCATGCCTGAGCACAGTCTGGGCAGAATGAGCCAACTGAAAATTTTCCCAGCATGAAAGTAGAGAACACTCAGTTGACATAAGACCAGGAATTTCACCTCTCATCCGCATTTACTCCTCCTCCAGTGCACAGGGCATGATGGGGAAGAAGAAAGGTAAAGTTTTTTCCCTGCTATAGCAATGCTCTGTTTGGATCCTACAACAATCCATAAGTAATAGCTATGTTAGCTGAAAAATATTGGATGGACAACCACACCGGGTAACTGTTCTGGGCTATGTTTTTCTTTCCAGAACTGGAGGTTAAATGTCCTGGTAGAAACCCTGTAGACCCTTCCTCCCAAGCAACCAAGACACCACATGCCTGTATGTTGCTGTGTGAGGCAGCAGTTCTCACCTTGGCCGAGCTAGAAGTTCAGTGGGAGCTGCTGCCTTTCAAGGGTGTTCTGGCTCCCAGCTCCAAGCTCTGCACCCAGCCCCATTGTCCCACTCAAACTCTTCCCACATGCTATCTTTGGCACTGCAATTGCTTACACCAGAGCTGGGGCACTTCAGTGGCTCTTCAAACATATGCCAGGACCCAGCTCGGTGCAGATGAGCCCTCAAGAGTCAGAGACAACTAATTCCTTTATAATCTCCTCCCACACCCCTGCTCCCCCTCTCAGGCTGCTGTGCTGAGCAGAGCTTAGGCACAGGGGAAAAGCATTCCCAGTGTTTTTAATGCTAGTGAAGCTCATGCAACATTATTTACAAAAATTCTTCTACTTGGAAAAATGACTCCATAAAAATGTCATGGCAGGATTTCATGTTTATTGTCTCTCAGTGATTACCATGACAAATCTGCTAATTTGCCAAGTAGAGAGATGTTTGTTTGTTTTCAGATGGCAGCCCTGCAAACCCAGCCTGGAATCTGAAATGCAAGCTGGGGCCTTTCTGGCTCCTGTATCCCCAGCAGCAAAGACTCCACACTCAGATCATAATTAACACTTCTGGTGATGGTGCATGAGCCACATCTTTCTTACTGAGCTCAGCTGAATCTGCAAAGCTAAAATATATGGGATACCTATTTCAGTCTAATGAAAGCTAATCTAAGTGTGCAAGGCATGTAGAGCGTAGAGGGGGAAATGGTATTTTTCCGCAGTTGCTTTCAGGTCAGAGTGACAGTCTAGGCTGTCTGCATAGTCCCTTCTCTGAGACCAGGTATCACCTAGCTCTTGGGTTTGGACAGAGAAAGGGTTGGAGAGTTTGAGAGCATGTTGAAAGGTGAAGAGGAAAGGCTGGTAGAGCAGAGGAAGAGTTATGGAAGCAGAATTGGGAGGGGGAACGGGAAAGGTTGTGGAGATTTATGGAAAAGCAGGGAGAGAGGGAAAAGAGGGAGAAGCAGAAGGAATGGTAAGGGATGGGGACAAGGTGAAGAGGTTTTTGCTTTTGGTGTGGAGCTCTTGAAAAGAGTAGGTACAGAGAATTTCCCCTGGTTCTCTGCAAACCTGTGTCCTAGACAGCGGTCACAAGAGAGGTGGCTAATCATGTCACTTTCATTCCTCTTTTGCTTTCTGTTGCCTGAACCCAAATTCTCCCATGCTGGAAGGATGGCAAGACCTTAGCAAGTTTCTGCTGCCAGGAGGCAGGACCTGGGTGACAGTTCTGGGGGTAAGTGGGCCTGGGTGAAGAAAATGAAAATATCTCTGCTGGGATGTGGGGAACCTGCAGACTTGTAGGATATAAAAACTGACAGATCCCTCATCTCTGCCTGTAGGACAAGCAAAAGATCCCCCTCACCTGCAGTACAATGAGTGAAATCTCTGTAATTTCAACACAATCCCTGCACAACAGATAGCCCTATTCTACCACCAGCATGCTGGTTATGGGGTGTTTTCCAGAGCCTAATTAATGCATTAGGAATAGGGTTAAAGCTGTAACCTCCAGTGGGTCCAGCCTCTACTTCAGCTGAAGCAAAGTCCTTTGCAAAGGTCGCTGTCTCTGGCCTCTAAAGAGGAATTTGTTGAACACAGCCAACTCTCCTTTTTGCCCATTTCCCCACCACAGCTACCCACACACAGCTATCCAAGGAAGATTCCCCTGACCACAGGAGCCCTGAAGGAGCAAGAGGCTCCTCATCTCCAAGGAAGGAGTCCTTACCTGAGAAGAACTGGCTGATGGAGTGAGGCAGAAGAGTGAGGAAGGCCAATGGGTTTGCAAAAGACATGGAGAGTGCAGCAGAAATGTAAGCCATGCCTGCCACCAGGGAGTCAAGGCAAGCCAGAGAGGTGTAGAGGCAGAACATGATGAAGTTTCGCATGTTCCTGTTCCCGATGCAGTTCCCTGTGAAGAAACAGTGGTGGTCATGCCTCTGGGTGACTCTGGCACACAGTCTACAGAAGTGAGTGCTGGGCAAGGCTGAGCCAGGGGACCTGCTTCCATCCAGCCAGTCCACCACCAGTTCGGTTCCCTTGCCCAAGTTTAAGACCTTGCCCAAGTCCTCTGGGGAGCTCTGGATCACAAGGATGTAGTTGCCCAGGGCATTAGCTGAGAGGAAGAGGAAGAGGGCCCCATGCAGCAGGGCAGGAGAGAAAAGTGGGGTGGTAGAAGGGTCTCTGAACATGCTGGGGATGAAGAGAAAGATCTGGAGGACGAAGGTCACTAGGGAGATGCACAAGAAGTAGGCTGGAGCGACAACATTGAGCAACCTGAGAACTAGCATTGCGGATTACGTTCCTGCAGGGGAAAGCAAGGAGAGAAGGAACATCACCACTCCGGCTGCACACTTCATCCTTCCATTTCCTGCCGGGTCCCGGCCCCGCTGCCTCCAGAAAATGCCCTCCGGGGGCTTCTCTCCCTCGCCGCCGCCCCACGGCCCCGGCCGGGCCGGGGCAAAGGGAGAGCCCGTGGGTAGAGACCGCTCCCTGGCGCTCGGAGGAGGCTCCCCGGCCCCGGCGTCTACCTCCGCGGAACTTGCAGCAGTGGTGCCCCGGAGGGGCTGCGGTGGCTGGAGGGGAGAGCTGGCTCCCGCGGTGTGCCGGCGACGTGGGCACCGCTCTGCTCGCCTAGCAGAGTCCCTCTGCCAGGCAGGGTCAGTTTTGGTATTGCATGAGAGAAAAAAAGGTGGTGCTGGAGGAGGGGGGAGCGAATTGAAAGGGTAGAAGTGAAAAAGCTCATAGGTTGAAATAAAGACAGTTTAACAGGTAAAGTAAAAGCTGTGCATGCAAGGAAAGCAAAACAAGGAGTTCAATCACTCCTTCCCACCAGCGGGCAGGTGTTCAGCCATCCCCAGGAACGCCGGGCTCCATCACGCACAGCGGTTACGTGGGAAGATCAACGCCGTAACTCTGAACATCCCCACCCTTCCTTCTTCCTCCAGTTTTTATTGCCGAGTATGGCATCCCATGGTATGGACTATCCTCTTGGTTCATTGGGGTCTGCTGTCCCGGCTGTGTCCCCTAGTAAATCTTTGTGCACCCCCAGCCTGCTCGCTGGTGGGGTGGTATAAAGAGCTGAAAAGGCCTTGACTCTGTGCAATCTCTGCTCAGCAGCAACTAAAACATCCCTGTGCTATCAACCCTGTTTCCAGCACAAATCCAAACCGTAGCCCCATACCAGCTACTATGAAGAAATTAACTTTAAACCAGCCAAAACCAGTACAATCAGTTCTTAATTCATTTTCTGGCTTTCACTGTCTTCCTCTGTCTTCGCCCTTTTTCCCTAAGGATTGGAGCTATTTCACCTAGGACTGCCTGCATCTCCCACCGCTTAGCACAGGTATCCCTGACAGTGCCATGGGGAATTTCACATTATCTTTGACACACAGTGAAGCAGAACCAATCCGTAATTTATTATTCATGGCTTTCAAAAACCTGGTTCATGCTTTCTGCCCTGGTGCCCAGCAAATAGCTCATAATTCTATTTTTCAGCATCTGTTGTTATGACAGGACCATCAACCTTACTGATTTGCTTACTTGAGACCCAAGATGCACTTGATGTGCGTCTTCGGTTATCTCCTTTGCAGTCTGCTTTCCCTCTGAAGACCTCTATCCCCATCCTGCAGAGTCTTCAGTGCCCTACCATCAGTCTGGGAGCAATCCCAAGCTACTGCCAGTGATTCCTCTTCGGAGTACCCACTGCTCAGGGTAAGTAACAAAAGCTTACGAACAGCATTTGCCATCTGAGAGCGAGGGCCTTGGATCACAGAAGGTTCTTTGTGCAATTTACAAAGTACAAATTCTTTAAGTGAGAGGTGCCACAGTGAGCTGGTTTATAATATATTCTTTTACTTACTTACGTAGCATTCATTCCTACTTCAAAAACATGGAAAAAAGAGAGGCACAAAATGACAACAAAGGACTGGAAGATACCTCCTGAGTCGGGAAGAGCAGCCTGCCACAGCTACACACCAGCATACAAGTCAATGATTTAGTAAATCTCTGTCAAAATCCGTATTGCCAAAAGCAGCTTACAGATCTCCTGTGTGTTACAAGCAAACTCCACTCTGCTTTACCAGTTCCCCAAACGCAATCACATTAAAACACGCAGGTAACAGAAAGGTGGGGCTTTCTGTGCTGCCACTGCCAGGAATGATTTGAGCTTAACTCGAAAGCTCACGGTGCACTCGAGTACAACCTGCATACCTGTATGGTTTCCATCATCTCGGGGGTGATGATGTCCTTCTCTATCATGTGCTCCATCAGTTCTTTTAAAACCAGCTGTTTTGCCAGCACCACTCGGTTCTTCTTCAGCGCTTCCTGGTGACACCGCTGCATGCCGCACGCAACCAGCATCCTGGCTGGACGCGGTGGGGGGAGACCAAAGCCAAACTCAGCGGCAAGGGTCACCCTTACCCTCCCCAGCTTTCTGCTCGGGAAGAAGCAGACACCGACTCCGCGGGCAGCCGCCGCCTGACAACGGGCGGAAGAGGCCTCCGCCGCCCGCCACACTCGAGATCGGCGGAGATCGGCGCTACGAGCTACTCTCGGCTCCGGCGGTGGGCAGGCGGGTG
>JAAGNO010019418.1:0-52710 GCA_033439905.1 Ceryle rudis
TTTTAAATTCCTCTATCTTTTTTGTCCCCTTTTTCGTACTCCTTGAAGGGGTTCCCCCCCCCCCCCCCCCCCAAGTTTCCAGCTGGAAACAGTTGCATTAATTTCTCTTGAATTTCTAGGAGTTTAGTTTGTCTAAAAATCATTCCCTTGATTTATCAACTATGCATTCTAAGCTTTTTTTTTTTTTTCCTTTCTGCTTTGCATTTTCACAGAGCTACGCACTTCAGTCACTGGTACTTGTTCACCAGCAGGCAGTGTGCTGATGACTTTGGTTTTATTAGTTACTTGGTAATTGTAAATTTCCTTTTGAAACTGGTTGAAGATCCTAAAGCTGCACAGTCTGTTTTCATGTGTAAATCTGTCCCACAATAGCACAGAAAAGTAGAAGGCTGTTGAAGGCAGTTACCAGTGAGCGGGGAAAGGCAGCTGATACACCCTGTATGCAGAGATTAGTTTACTGTGGAAACTCACAAAACAGTCTGCAAATCCCCTACACATATCAGAACTATAAAGCTCCTTGGAAGGTATAAATTTTGCTTTCCTCAAGAAGAAAAGGAATCCTGTACAGCATTTGTATTTTATGCATGAGGGTGTTTATGGATGTTAATGTGAAAACTCATGTGTTGTTTTCAAAACTGGGTGCTATAAAGAATATGCTCTGGGAAATCAGTGATATTTTGCACTGTTCTGTATTCAAGTTAGTTTACTACATCTAGTAAAAATCACTTCAGAGGAGTATTTCTATTCTGATAGCCTCTATGCGGGAATTTAAGACTGGAAAGGGCATCCTGTGAGAGTAGTCCTCTGCTAGCATGCATTACATAATCTCCTCTATAAAGTTGCTACCTAATATATATGAATATAGAAATAGCCATTTTTTTTTTTGCTTTCAGTCATGTCTATGAATTGCTAAGTTCACCCTGCAGATCTTGGATAAAACTGAATTTCTGCTGGACATGCAGCCTTAGATTTACTGCTGACCTCATTTGGCATCCCAAGTTTGGGAACAGCTGTGTGTGCTGAATCAGGTCTTCAGCCTGTGCAATTCTCCTGTACGTCAGCTGAGAAGCTGGCACAAGCCTGTATGTCATTTCTGTCATGCATAGGCACAAACCACTTATGCTGAGCTTTATTATTGCTCTATAGATCCTGGGTTCAGAGCAGCAAGGAGCTTCCCAGGTGGAATATCAGAGTGGAGTGAAATTAATACAAATATGCTTGGGGTAGAGACCAATGGCTGAAGAGTAATTAAGGTCTTATGCTCAAATTTCAGATTTGATATTTCTGTGCAGTAGCAGCTCTCCTTAAGAGATCCTGCAAAGCTTGTTTTATGTTGAGTATGTTCTCATTGCATCGCTTTTAAACAGCTGATCGTTGTATGTGGTGTGTGTTCATTATTTATTGACAACTTAGAAACATGTAGGCAAACTTCTGTAGTGGTGGGAAAGAAGACACTACAACTTGGTAGCTGAGTCTTGAATTTCTGAATCTGGGCGATTTATCTAGAGCAGACTGTGATAGGAGTTGCTGCTGGATTCTGCCATGTTGCATACCCTGCAGGTTTCCAAAGGAACAGCTGTGAAGGCAGTTATATTTGGTGATGGTATTACAGTAGGGTATTTGGCACTGACAAGGAAATATGAGGATACAGAAATACTCTCGAGGTTACTAAGCTAACTCAGGGAAAAAAAGCCAACCCCAACCAACCTCTCCTTCTCCCAAACCTAATCCCTAAGGGAATGTCTGCTTCTGAGGGTAACGAATGTGTAAGTGGATATATATGTGTATATATATGTTAGAGTGGTCTTGGTCACTATCATATCCAGAATGAGTGCTTGGGTTTCCTCTTTGCATTAAGACAAAATGATGGTGTCACTGGGGTAGATGGGACAGGGCTGGGTGAGAAACCCTGAGTGCTGCTGTAAATGGATACCTGGACTGAAATGAAGTTGAGTTAATTCAATACAGGCTCACTGCTAGAGGACAGATCAGTTGAGCAGAGGTAAATTACTTCTGTAACAGATGGACAACTGCTCGGGAAAGAGATTGAAATAGAGTACGGTAATTAGGGCAGGAGACAAACGTGTTGCATGACACTACATACATGACTAGGGCTGGACTCAACATTTGCCTTCCTGGAGGTCTTTGGCTGTAACACCAAAAAAGGAGTACAAAAGTGGAAACCAAGCAGTATTTCTATTATGATTTCTTTTATACACTTACGTGCAAGGCACTTTCCAGATACTTGAAAAGGATAATTCCTGTTTCAAAGCACTCATTTTTTTTTTTTCCCCTAGAGAAACTTATAGGTTAGGGGAAGGGAGACTAAATAAGGAAAGTATATGTAATTTAAATGCCTAATTACAAATCCAGAAAATATTTGAAACAGTCAAGGTTAAGAGTTAAACCCTTTTAAGTTAGGACAACCTGGAATTATGGTAGACTTAAAAGCTTTTATTATGGTATATTTCAAAGCTTTTGTGTATGTATGTCTCTTCTTGACCACATATGCTAGAGAAGAAGGAAAGGCTGAATAATATTACCTGCTTATGGAGTTTAGTTTCTGCTATTTCAGGCTCCTGTGTGCATTAATTGCTGAGTGAGAAGGACCTGTGCAGCATGTACCGTGGGTCACAGCAGACTTCTCACCATCCTGCAGGCCAATCGATGAGCAGCAGTGAAGCATTGGAAGATGTAGTCACATCCTAGGAGTGATGAAGAGTAGAGCAATTCCCAGATGCAGTGTTATATATTCCTTAATTAGATAAGATATCGAAGTGTTGTTACAGGAGTTTTGTGTTCAGCTTGCAAAGCTTTGTGAAGAGGACTCTGATAAACTCTGCAGTGTCTCACCCAAAGCTGAGTGCAGCACTTCTGAGAAGTCTTAAGTAAATCTGAGTCGTGGACTTCTTGGCACTACCAGTACTGTCCTAATGGATGGCAGGGGAAGGTTGAGGTTCTCTGCAGGAAATCTTATTGTGCCAATTGTTTTCTCAGTGATTTGCTGACATCAAAAGTATGTTGACCTCAACAAATTTGAATTTTAATTCAGGTGGTGGAGGGAATTTGCTTTAGAAATCACAAGGTTTTCTATATTGGTAGCTAGATTTTCTGGCAACTGGTAGAGGATAAAAGGGTCAAAGCAGTGTTTCTCTGTTCTGCAGAATGAACTGGGTTTTTCCCCTTCTGATCTTTCCCCAACTCCCTTTTTGCTTCCCAGGAGGGAGAGCAGAGGGAACAGATGGTTAAAATTTGGGTAAAAAACAAAACAATTGAAATGTTAAGTGACATTAGACTGGTAGCAAAACTACCAGACTGACTTATAGCTAACCTACTGATGATGTTCTGCTGCTAAGGATGACTTGTAAAATAGTCTTCTTCAATCTGCATGTAGGTTTCGGGAGAAAATTCTCATTAACTAATGATGAAACAATTTTCAACTGTCTCATGTTTCTGTTACTGAAACGAACTTGGCTGGTGTAGTGCACCATTGAACTCTCCCCCCACCCCTTATATTTAGAACAGTTGTCAGTGGGATAATCACAGAATTATTTAGGTTGAAAAAGACCTTTAAGATCATTGAGTCCAACCATAACTATTCTCCCTATCAGATCATATATTCTCTTTCTGCTTCGCTGCATCCGAACTGATCATATCCTCCTCTAATATGTGACCCTGGTATACATCTAAAGCAGATCCATCCAGTGACCTGAATTAAGCAGCTGATAGAAAGGTTATGCAAGAAAAGCTTTAGCAATAGCATACACATTTGAGCTGCTTTTCTGAGTCTACTTTCAAGACCATATTCAGCTGCTTGACTATCTTTCCAAAAGGAGGTTATTGCCAAGGATGACTTCTGGACATACACCGTGTTGCAGGAGAAGTGGCCTGTTAAAACAAAAGTACCTCAGTTGCCAAACATGGATTTTGGACTTTAGTGTTCAGATCTGCATCTCTGGCCATTGTATATGTTGTGTGCTATTTCAGAAGGCCTTTTCAGGTCAACCTCATTTACTACTTTCCCCTCCTCTGTTCCCTGTTGCTTCCCGACTGTTCTAATCACAATCTAGAAAGGTGTGCAAGTCTTTCTTCTCTATATTGATACACAAAAGTGGCCATGAAAATATTCTACAGTTTAATAATGTATAAGAAAAAAAAAATATTCTCAGCCATGTAGCAAACTAGTCAGAAGTGGTATATATAAACTATCAACTGCTTCTTTCTTCATGCCTTTTTCTAGAGATGGTTAAAACCTTGGGAAGAGGGAGAGGTCTTTATTGTTACTTGAAATAAAGTGAGTGAAATTGTGTGATCCTAAAACTAACTGAAATAGTTGAAATTAAGGATTTTGCAATCTAAATTTGACCTAGTTATATTACTACCTTTTTTTTAATATATGATGACTTTATTCAGGTATTTGTAGCTCACTAATTGGTTAGGTATCTGATTCGTCAGAAAAAAATGTGTTCAGCTTTTGCCCCCTTTATAGGAGATGTACACAGCAATGTGTATCTCTTTTTACTTCAATGTAGATTCCTTATGGAGCCTTTCAATGAACTGGTTTCTATAAAAGTCTTAAATAAGAGGCTGGGAGAAGTGCAAAACACTGTGTTCCAATTCTATGGTTACATGCATTATGAGGCCCATTTACTTCTCCAAAGCTTAATTTTCACCATTAAGGTCGACTTGCTGTGACTGTCTTGCCATTCTTGCATTCTGCAGCCCCTTTTGGGCTGGCTCCTTCCTTCTGCATAGGCTGTGTTTCTGTAGAAAACGCTCTGGAAGAGCAGATATCTTCCAGAGGCTTGGTTGAGTAAGGATTTTAAAGAGCTGGGCTGGAGCTATGAAACATTAGTGTTACCAGATGGGCAACCTGTCTGAGGTTGTGGCATGTAGTGTATGAGCTGCTGTGTGTTGAGCTATCACATACTTCTCTTTGGAGAGGTATGTATGTTTCTGCTGTTGCTTCTGAGCAGCTTGCTTCTCCTGCCTGTCTTATTTCTGTCTTAAGAACCTAAAAAAAAAAAAAAAAAAGGGCAAATATAAAACAAACTCTACAGGGCAGGAGATCCCCAATCTCTATTTATAAATGCTGCTTACTGAACTTCACATTACACTGAGGCAACTGCCTGGTGAAGCTGTTACACTATACGAACTTCAATGACAGTACTGTTCCTTTGGCTCCAGGATATAGTGGTGTTGTGGATCATGTTTTGGGAATTGGATCAAAAATGCAGTCACTGGAGTTGCATTTTTGTTTATCCACCTCCAGGAAGGGTTGTGAAATTTAAAAAATGATCTGTGTGCCTGTAGGTCTGTGTACACACATAGCATACGCAGTTCTGTGTATGCCTATGGTCAGCGGTGAGAGGTTGTGCAGCCTCATGGGAAGTACCGTACTCCTCTTTGCAGAAGTGTAATGTAAGTCAACAAGTGAGGGCATCAGTCTTGGTATTTGAAGGAGGAATGGTCCTTGCCTCCTTTTTCTTTGTCATTCTCTAGAAGCTGGGGGCACTTGAGATGTTTCTTGAACTGAACAACCTGAAGGCAAGATCAGCTCCTTGGGAGCTTGTTCTAGAAGAAATAGTATGGCAGTGGCATTGCTCTTTGTTTTCACTGCTTTTAAGAAAAATAAAGAAGTTTAATGCATATAAATTTCAAAAGCACATTTTATTGTAAAGAGAACCTGATAACTAAAAATAGTGAGTACTATAAAATATGTTAAAATTGGTATCAGTATGTCTCATCTATGAGAAGCTTGTACATTATTTTTTTTTGGTAACATCTCTTGGTTTATTTGTGTTATATATAAACTTCAGGATAGATTAGCAGACCTTTATGCCAGGTGAAGGTTTGTCTCTATTTTGTTCATTCTTTTTTAAAGACTACAGAGCTTGTTGCTCCTTCGGGATGAATGGGCTCCTGAATTTGGAGTGCCTATATACTGGTGTGCCACAGCAATGCAACAGCTCTGAAAATTCGACAAGTAATTTTCTAAAGCATTGAGGATCTATTCTTTTTGTTGATGCCACACATCAGGCATTCTAATTACCAGCTGATTATATTACTGAAGTTCAAGAGTGTCCTCTTACAGCTGAATTGCTTCCTCCCTTACTAAGGTTTTCAAAAGACTGGCGAAATATATCCTGGATTAGAGTGAGCAGAAAACAATAGTCAAATTAATACATTTTCTCCTTGGAACCCATTATGATTTCCTAGGATTTGGATAGTGAATATAGGCAAACAGATTTGGTTCCTTGATGAAGCATTTAGCTGGGTACTAGGGGGCTAAGCTGTCTGTCAAAGAACATCAAATCTCTCTTTGGATGCAGCACTGATGTTGTTGTACATGTTATTTTATAATAGTTTTGTTCCTTGTCACTGCTCAAGCTTATACATAGAACAACTGCCTTAAGGGTTAACAGGTTGTACAGGTGGGCTGCTTGAAAAGGAATTTGTTTTCCTCCTTGGTAACTGGAAGTAGCATCTTCCAACTGTACCACTGCGTTGTGGCTCATGCAAAGGTGTGTACCCTCATTAGTGCAGAATCCAGAAGAAAATTTAGAGGCTTCCTGTAGTTTGCAGGGGAGTTTCAGTGGTTTTGTAGTCTTTTTGGTGAAAACAAACCAATCGACTTGAAATGTTAGATTCAAGGGGTGGCTTGGAAAAAGGTTTTGAAATGAACTTGATAAACAAAGTTTATTTTGTTGGCAAATATGTAGGCATTGCCTTATGAAGGTAAAAATGAACCAGCTTGTTTAACTTGCTGGAGTGGACATGAGGAGCATTGCTCTGGAAAGGTGACATGCTCGGCCTGGATAGAGACACTCAAGTGTGCTTTGCTGTTCTTGTGAGCGTAGAGTTGCTCAGCAATATTGTATTTGATACCTACATCCAAAATACTGTCATTTTTGGTGAGAAAGATGTGCAATCTGCTGTGCGCGTTTTGAATGCAAAATGAACAGTTCAGTTCTGCTAGGTTTTAGCCTCGGAGCTGTAAGCATTTGAACTCTCAGTGCTGTGCCTTTTGGAACAAAGGCGTGCTGCAGATGTTTTATAGATGGTGACTCCCTGTGTCTGACAGTTTGGGAGATTGCTAAGAGTGAAATCCTCATCCCAGTCAAGTCAATGAGAAAATTATAATCAACTTCAGAGCTGATGTTTCCACTAGAGGAGTTTTGCACGTTTGCAGGCTAGCTGGTCATGTCAGAAGGGAAAGCGAAAAGTCGGCTGATTATATGAAAAACAATTTAAAAGTCACTTGAAAATAAGTGAGCATATGTTTAACAATGAGGCATTACAAGTTTTCAGCTTTACTTATCAGTGCTTCTCACTCTTCACACCATCAATGTCTATAGTAGACTACTGTGAGTAGTTCACTGCCGTGGTTTAATTTTAAGTTTTCCCTTTTGTCTTTAATTGTTAGCCCTTCAAATCCACTTGCAAAACCTCAAACATTCATGCTTGCATGCGTGCAAATAATGAGAAATATTTTTGCATATCAATTCAGAGTTTACAATAAAGGCTTTCCTTTTAAGCTGTGCTTTTTACAGTCTTCAGAAATATTCATCTGCTGCAACAAAACCACAAACATACACTTGACTTTCAGCATATTGCTTGATCCTCCGTGTGGAGTCAGTGTACAGGTCCATTTGTTATTATCTGTTTCTTTCTCCTTAATTTGCCATCATTACATCAACCTTAAGCAGCGTGTCACAAGCAGAGAAAGGTATGTACTTGTAAGGAGATGGTGTGTCAAGCTAAATATTTAGTTTGAGCTAATAAATAATTGCCAGTGATCCTGCCTTCTAGGGAAAATGCTCATTTACTTTATTTCCTTCTAGCTCATGTAGTGTGTGAATAAGTTTGCCTTCGGTTTGCTTTGTGTACGTCTCATCTGTGTATGAGCTCAGGGTCTGGTGAAGAGCTTGGCGGTTTGACGCTTCTGCAGAGGAGTGTGTAACCTCCATCTGTCCGTCTGATTTCACGCTTCCTTCCTTTAACCTGTCATGGAGTTAGTTCCATGTTTTAACCTCCGGGCAAATGGAGATGTCACTACTGACTTCCAGCTTCTGCCATCCAGAAAGAAATTGTAATGTGAAGTATAACTAAAATTAAGCTTAATTAAAGGAAAAGTCGGGTTGTGATGGAAAGGTTAACACTGGCGGTGTTACATACACATCGTCGTGCAGGTTACCTGTATAACTAGAAGATAAGCATTTTTTATTAGATGTATACATTTATACACAAAGCATTTATTTTTATATCTCATCTATATATCTCAAGAGCAAGCAAGAAAGGTGATCTTTGAAAGCTGTGTTTAGTGTATCATGCCCAGAAATTGGTCACATTCTGTTTTGCCACCTGATTTTGTCATTAATGTTATCAAGTAGCATGTTATGTTCAGTCCAGTGACTGAAAAACAGTGAACAGGAAAAGAAAATAATTTTCCTAGTGTTTTACAAATATCATTCACTCCTTCCCTATATTTTCTTTTGCTTTAAAGTCTGGAAAATGAAAATAGTTGAGACATCTTTTTTTCAATAGGCACTATGATGGGTAGGATCTGTTCACTCTATTTCTGCTCCCACTGTTATTTCTCTTTCACACTTGGGTATTTTCCACAGGTTTTTTCCAACTTGCAAACATTTCTTAACCTAGATTCTCTCCTATGTATTCCTGTATTTCACAAGTTAGGCTTCAAAACACAAATATTTAATAATTGATGTCATTATTTAGCAAGCTAAACAAAAGAGTGTTAATTTACAAACCAGGATTAAACCACAATTTTCTGGTTAAAATGTTGGGAACACATCTGTGTATTTTGAGTGTATTTTTGGTGTCTGAATACTAGTCAACTTTTATTTCAGGCAATGATTAATTTTTTAGCCTGCAGTTTGAAAAAATTGGAGGCTAAAAATTGTAGACAGTCATACTAAACTGGAGGAGGAAAAAAGCCTAGTTTTATTTTTCAGCATGTTTATAATAGAAGAGAAATGCATCTTGTTCAGGTTGAGGGCAAGAGTGGAAACTTTGAAAACCTTGCAAGATACCTGTGGGATGACTTAAAGGTCTGTGAAGTTGTGTAGCTTTACAGTGCTTAAATTCCACTGATACTCACTGGAAAATACTAGTGTATGAAGCTGGGCTGATACAAGAAGGAATTCGAAGCTTTAATTCAGATGCTATTTGCATGTCAGATGGTAGCTGGGAGTCCTGGAGAACCTGGTGGAAGGCCTTTGCCACTTCTGGCACTAGCAGTTATGGGAAAGCAGCAAGAGCAGTTGGGGCTTTGTGCTGCTGGCTTTGTTAAAGTTCAGCCTCCTCAGCAGCCACCTAACTGTATTGGGAACAAAAAGGCAGCAACCTGAGAAATACAGCACTTTGACCAGCACGCAGGCTGTTTTTCTCCACGTTGGTTACACTGAAAAGAAATGAGTGTAAAATTGGTTGAAAGTAGGCAGTATAAATGTTTCCTTGAAGTTCATATGCTTTACTAACAGTGATTTTAAAAGGAATTTCTGTTTGCAAATGGACTACTGCTCTTTTGTACTCCTACCTGTAGATGTTCTAGAGACTAGTCCATTCAAATGTCAATTATTTTGAAATTGAGGAACAATGGATGGTACATCATTTCCTAAATCTTAAAAATTAGGAAAACTGTTGCATTTCAGACTTTAAAACATTTAAAAATCCTAACATTTTTGTGTAATCTACTGTATTAGTCAGATTTCATTGCAGAACTGGGATATAGGTAAGCTTTTGTGTCTGGATAGCTATTTAGTCCATCAGAAAACAGCTCCAGCATTGCTCCTGTACTCATCTGGAGTTACTGGTTGGGATGAAGAAATAAGGCTTGGCTGTAGTTTGCAGTGAGAGCTGTTCCTCTGCAAAGTATAGTCCATGCTTCTCAAGTCTAACCTTTCTGTAGTGTGCTTGTAGCCTGAACTTGCTTAAGGAAGGTGTTCTGCCTTGCATATTAGAAACAGTTTTTCTAAAGTTTTAGTTGCCCTTAAGAAATCTTCGGGGTTTTTTTAGCCGTCAAAAACCTGTTCAATTCTGAGGATGTTAAGATACTATTAAGATTTTTTGGATTCAAGTGTAAGAGCAATTAAGATGTTTCAGGGATGTTCTTTGGGAAGAATATTCTTTCAGTAGTTTAGTTTTGACCATGAAAGCTTGTAGAACAACGCCTCCCACCTTTCTTATTTTTATTTCTGGGTTTAAATTAATGCTATGTGTTCCAAGTTTTTCATGAAGTGCTATCCTATAAGGAGAAAAGCAAGTTATATCCTAAGACTAATTTTAGACAACTTATCACTGTAGTCAAATTCTATAAATTTGGTATTTCATCATTTGACACACTGACGCTTCTTCATTGAATCTAGACAAGTACAACTTTGAGAGATGCTATTATCTAAGATGGAATTTGGAACACTTTGTAATTTTTGAGCTTGGGTCCTCTGAGTAGCTATGTGTAAAGTTCAGGTTATTTAACTGTATTTTCTGGCTGCTTCAATTTTTTCTAGTCAACCATCTTAAAAGCCCCTTTATTTAGGTTAGGTAAGGAATTTTTAGGTGAGCATATTGCCTATGCTGCGTGTCAAGCACATATCGCCTGCTGAGATTTCCTTGTTCAGTGCTTTTGGGTTAGCGCTGAAGAGTAATGAATAAAGGGGAACACATACTTGTAGCTCTTTCTGCTGAAAGCTGCAGTAAGAAGGTGTTTCTTGGGACTGCAGTTCCTGGTGGTGGTCTTTTGATTATTTTCGTATAAGATTTTCGCATGAAGGAAGGATATCAGTGGTGTCATACTTACAACTGTACGTGGTGTGATAAAGTCTAAGTGTTGCTCCTCTTGATTTATTTGGATGGAGGGAAAGACCAGTTCAGCCTATGCATTTTTAAAGATTGTTTTTCTTAGTCTGCAGCTAGAGGAGCCCTTAAAAGGAATATTTCAGTAGACTGTAGCAATGTAAATATGAATTTGGCACTGCTACTGTCTTGTAATAATGTATTTCTAACAGATTGCTTTTGACCATTTCGTGCTTAAAAGCACAGTTGGTAATTCTTTGGAAAAGGTGGAAGAAATTTAACTTTATCAGTGGTTTCAAGCATTGTCCCCTCTATGTTTTAACACCTCACCCTGCCTTCAATTAATCTGAGTTTTGGAAAGTACAGTACTAGCTTCTTTATGACTCTTAAGATCATTTGAATTATTACTTTGGGTTTTGTGTGGTTTTGCTGTTTTTTTTTTTTTTTTTTTAAGAAGTGAGGGGCAAGGAGATGCTTGCCAAGGAAGAGAAGGAAAAAAGTAAAGGTAACAAGAATGTGTTTGATATTTATCATATACTTTAAATGTCAGGAAAAGGAGGCAACTAAGTAGCTTTCTTTTTAGATTGTGTCATTTAATGAGTAAGACTACGTGCTTTCTTATGGTGTATGTTGTATTTAATATTAGATGAACAGCTCTTGCAACTGCAGAATCCAACACAAAGGCCACTGAAGTTAGTGGGAGTCTTTCCACTTGCTTTTTTTCCTTGAGCATTGGATCAGGCCCTCCAAAATTGGCTTTTAGAAAGGCTAAACCTAAACCTGAGAAAGCTTTGAAATGCAAGAAGTTTCATTTCTCACTTCTCTTAAAAAATAGTCAAGGAGACCATGCAGTTAGAGCACGGTCTGACAGAGGGTTCAGAAATGGCTCAAATTAAGGCCTGAGATGAGACCTCTCATGGGACAGGAGTGCCCTTTGGATGCCCAGTTTAAAGCCTCAGATTAAGTTGCGTATAAAATGTACATAAGCCCGCTCAAGCATTTTCCACAGGATCCGGGTCGTTGGTATTCACACCTTATCAGAAGTAGATAAAACATCTTCAGTTTCATGGGTCCAGTGACTGAGGTGATTTTTTTTTTTAAATATCTTTATTTTTTTTTAAATTGTCTTGTAAAAATGAAAGCCAAAATTCATATGCAGTTTCTGGATTGCAGAACAGGATCTTCAATAAAGAATGTTCTGTCAAGAAGGAAATACTCTGCTATAGTGGGTTGCAATGTTGTTCTGTTAGATTTAGCTACATTTTAATCTTGCCTAAGGTTACAGTTATCTGTATGTAAAAGTTTATCTTTGATGATTCCAAAATTTTGTTTATAATAAACCTTTGTTCCCATTGTATTAATTATGTCTGTGTTATTTAATGCTAAATTGATAGGTTTATTTTCTTTCATAATTACTGTATGTATGTATATAAGTTAAACTTAGCAGGATCACCTGTGAAACATGTCACCTCGTTGCTGACAAGGAACCAGCCGTGCCATAACCATGTGCAGGTTCACACTGAAGATGCTACAGAGCCCAGAGCACTAATCCCCGTGGTGAATTTAAACTTGACAGTAGCCTTGCTTTTCCTAACTGTTGTTTGCACACTCCTTTGAAATGGTCTGTGGACCAAAGCTTGAAAACTGGCAGGATAACGTAGAAAATGTGAAAGGGCCTGTACGAGGGAGTTCTTGCAGTAGGATGTCAATACCATGGAGCGTAGCCCAGCTGTGCCTATGCTTGTGAATGCTGGTTAGAGTTGGGTGAGGTACAGCCTGCGTTGTGCAGCACAATGCGGAGATGCACTTCAGACGTTTGCTGTGACGAAGTTTGGTTTCTATTTATGGCTGGCTGTTGTATAGTCTGCATTCCTGCCCAAATCCCTCCGTTTTGCCGGCATGCCGCTCTTGGGTTGAAGTCATTAAACAACTACTTGAAGAGCTCGCTTGTACATTCTCCATATAATTTTAGCAGCCTGCTCACAGGCTAAGTTATGCCAGGCATGATACTGAAGAACATTTATTATCTTTGGAAACCGTTGACATGACAAAAACATATGGGCTGGAAATTGTTCTCTAAGCTAATGTTGTGAGCAGTTGAAGCCAGCCATAGATAAAAATGTCCTCTCTGTTCTCCGAGTAGTCACTTTGTAGATAAGTATTGTGAAGCTATAGTAGATTCAGAGAGCAAAATGAAATAGAATCAAATCCTACCTTCTATTTTACTCTCCCTATCATAATATTAATCCGTAATTAAAAAAAAAATTTTGCAGCAGTTTGTCTCAGCCCCAGTGTGTTACTGCCGTGATTCCTAATTCTTCATTGAGCTTCGCTTTGCAAAGATCCTCCCATTTGCCCTGAAGTCCAGGAAGGACGAAAAATGGTATTTGTGCTGAATGCAATTTGAGTGCTGGCCAGTAATGGTCATTTAATTTGGCTGTGGAGCTGAAGTCATAGTGACGCTAAAGATTTTGTGGTGTTTGTACTAGTGAGAAAGGAGTTAAGTGTCTCTTTTTTTTTCTGGAAAAAAAGAAAATCTCCTTATGTGATTTCTAACTGAAATCATGACCTTCTTGAATGCCAGTGTAAAATTAGCATCAGTCAGATAAGGGTGGGGATTGAAATGTTAGGTCATGAGCATTATTTAATCAAGTAGCAGCAGGTTTTATTTCACAGTTTAAGGGCTGTTTGAATTCCCATCTTATTCTGATATTTAGTTCCATTTCTTTATTTGACAAAGAAGTAAGATGTACAAAAAAGGGAAAGATGTTTGTATGGATGGACGTACTCATGTGAAATACATGTATAAATATATTAAAGACAATGAAGAAGCCAGAGTCTTGGAAAGACTAAAAAAGTACTTCAGTGTAGTGTTGAAAGAAGAAGCTATTGTTAGAAATACAACACCAAGTGGGATTTGAAAATGCTTTTCTTGCCAGGAATGAAAATGAATTCCATTTTATTTTCCCGCTCTTATGTCAATAGGAAGAATTTCTTTTCATTCCTGTGGGAATGGTCACACTTCTGAGTGGACTGATCTCTCTTTAATTAAAGATCTTGGATCTAGCACTAACCAAAGCTTCCATCTAACAAATCCTTCTTAGAGAAATGAAAATGCTGTTTATGTGATTTTATTCCTGTGAGCTTGTGAGAGAAGGTTACAGTGGAGACACAAGGTCAATGATGAAGCATAGGATGTAGTTTTTGTTCATAGGGAAGGGAGAGATACTGAAATAAGACCATTTTATTCCTGTTTTGTGTTCTGGTTTGGTTTAGGTTCTTTCATTCATAAATACAGAATCAAGCTTATGTCTTTGGAGCTTTTAGTATTGCAAGTGGTTTTATGCAAAGGGTTTCTGAAGTCCTATGGATGCTTTCTGAAAAAAGCATCACTTTTCACAGATCGGTTAGCTGGTGGAATATAAACTACATATTGCAGAGTCATTTTTATTGTACCATGAGTATCATTCCATCCTCTAGTACTGTATGTATAGCCTTCATAGTATTTTCACACAGATCTTTTTATGTTCCTCTTCTCACTTCTGCTCCATATTTGCCTAATATACAACAACAACAAAACCCAAACAAAAACACAACACACTTGGGAAGCTCTGATGTACTAATGAGCAATAAGCGTTGGTGGTAGGTATATCGCTCACGCTGAAGTGCAAAGGATTAGTTCAATAGGATGTTCCCCTTGTGAACCCACATTGAGCGTGCCTGATGATTGCATTATTCTTTAAATACCTTTCAAAATTTTCAAAATATTTGCCTGAAGAAGCAGAAGTTGTGCTAACTATCTTGAATCTCCAGGAAGAGAATGTGACAATCTGAATAAAGGTTTGTTTGCTTTTTTTTTCCTCTTGGAGAGAGTGTTAGATGTATACCACCTCTCTTTTCAATTATGCTAATTGCAATTCATGTAAGACTCTTATTGTAACACTTAAAAACTCTCCTCCAAAAGCCAGTTTAAAATATCCTGCAAGCTGGCAGGAGGTGTTTGGGGGTGTGTGTGGAATTATACCATCTACCAGATAAAAAGTTTGGAAAGTGGCTGTCAAGCTTTTGAATGGGCTGTGTAACCTTTTAGTAAGATACCACATGGAACATTTAAGTGGCCATTTCTTTTCTTGGTCTGTATACAGATAGCAAAGGACTTCTGAAATCCAACAAGTAGGTTCACTTGTGCAAAGAAATTTGGTAGTCTTTTGTTTGCTTGTTTGTTTTCAGAGTTCATTCTAATATTTATATATTTTTTTAATACTATGAATACCAGAAGTAGTTAATTCTTTGGTTTGCAAAAAGACTCATGGGAATATAATTAGGAGTTGCTGCTTCAGATGTCTTTTTAGTTCTCTTACTTTAGTTGAAGGAGAAATAACCTTGACCATTTTGTATTTTATTTTGCAAGTGTTGTTCATTACTAAAGATTTTGTGGGAAGTACTGAAACTTCACATTCCAGGGAAAAATTATCTTCTATTCTTAGATGTTCAGTTTTATCCTCTCTATTCTTATTGTACTCTCATTTTACTACCTCCTACGTTAGGCAGGGCTTCCTGGGTAGCTAGAGGCAAATACTAGTCCATAATGATCCTGCAGTGATGATAGTAAACCTCCATTTGGCTTTCAGTGTGCTTTTTTCCCACTTGACTTATCACATTTAGTAAATGCATTTTTGAAAAGAGGAAGGGGCTTATGTTTTAATAACAAAAACTCAAGTCAGTTCTTTCACATGTAGTGACTTAATTAAAACAGCTTGAAAGTCTTTACTCCATTTATTTCTGTGGTGCCAGAGACTGAGAATACCCCACTTTGTTAGTTGATCGTGGCATCTTCCTGCCCGCGGTAATTTGGCGTGGGAACGGGAACAGTTTTAAGTGTGCTCATCCAACTGGACCTTTAAAAACTGCAGCGTCTGCTTGTCAAGTAGAAAGATAGATGCAAATCCTAAGTAAAATAAAAGAATAGGGACAGTAGGGGTGTTTTACAATTTCAAGCTGTTCTTGAAGTATTAAGTGGCAAGATTTGACACATCACAACTCTGTAGCTATTGCTCTCCCTCCCTGGCAAGGAGAGAAATAAAATGGGGCAATGTAATGAACTTGCTGTGTAGCCTGCCATATAGCTGATGAGAAATATTGTGAAGAGAAAAAGAGGAAGAGGGAGTTTCGGAAAGGAATTCAGCAGTATTGATGGCATGTCCCTTCTTTTCTGTGTGGCTGTGAGTTGAGGAGGCTGATGAATGTTTGCACCTGTCTTTCACTAGAAAGAAATGTGTATTGAGAAGTCCAGCTTAAATTGTATCTCCAATTGCTTAAGGGGACCGATCAGAAAAAAACTTGTCCTCTGAAAAACCTGACAAATAGTTGGGATTTAAAATGTATGATGGACAAAGCATTCCTGAAATGACATTTTTAGATTGCAACTCTGCTAAACTCCAGGGCTCTAACATCTTTCTAGAGACTAGAGGACAAAACACAAGCCCCAACACATCCACAGATTTGTGACTTGTTTATGAGAATGAGCTCTGGATGCTGTTTAGTATCTGTTACAGTGTACTTCTGAAATCAGGTAATATTTTGTACTTTCTTCCAATTATTTATTGAACTGTGTATACTTTTAAGGAGAAGGAAGGAGCTGCTGTACACGTGCTGGACACTCGCCCTCCCAATTACTCGTGCTGGTGCAGAAGCATTTAGGTGGGTTGGCACAGCTCGGGTCTGGGCTTTTTGTGCAGGCTGATTTGCTGCCACAAAAAGTGTTTTGAGAATCACAGGCTGTCATTGATCCAACACTAACTCAAAAGAACAGTTTACTGAGCAAGGCATAATGCTTTGAAGACTTTGCCTTTGGACAAGTTCACCTTTCTGGTGTGTGCAGCTGAAGCCTCCCTTCATAGGGAGGCATGTGAATTTCATGAATTTGTTCTCCACAGAATTTCTTTTCCAGGATCCTTTTAGTATTCCTTGAAAAAGGCTTAACCGTTGCACATCAGCCAATTTTGCTTCAATTTTCTGTGGATTCAGGGTGCTCCCAAGCCACTGGCTTTCCAGTTGTCTGGATAAATGTCCTTGCCATCTACTACAAGTCCCTTTATTTTCCATGCGTTGGCTTTTCATTGGGAAGACCAGTACTGTTGTTGATTTTCTCTGAGTCTGCCCACGGTCAGTGGAGGAACCTTCGGCCCAGCCTTTACATTGCTATTGAAGCAACAAGTTGGGTCTATCGGGAGGTTTCCAGTGGTACTAACTTGGGAGGATGCAGGGTCCACTCACCCCAGATTAATTTCTTCTCTGTACCCTGCATCTCAGATGTTCATGTAAGGTCTTGGAGAGACACACCACTCGTTTACAGAAAGAGACTTGGGGCCTGACCAGTTATTTTGTTCTCATTTCTTATTATGTGAAACACGTGACTATAATCCACTTAAAGACTTTGTGGTAGCACTCTCCATGCCTCTTACTCTAACATAAATGTGCTGGTTTGTGGCCTGACTTTTGATCAATATAAAACCAGGAAAGGGAAGGTGAGAGACGTGTGGGATGGGATTGAAGGGGAGGAAATGTTGCACCAAGACAGCAGGTGGAATAAATTTTTTCCTACTTCATTAGATAAAGCCCCCAATCCATTATTATTTTGCAAGGTTATTGGCTGAGTGTCTGCTGTCAATAGAAATGTATTTCTTTAACCTGAAGGTAGGTTCTATACCTTTGTCACAAAGGCATTTGTATTCTTTGGATAAGGCAAACATTTCTTTTCTCCTGTTTCCT
The DNA here is from genome assembly GCA_033439905.1 of Ceryle rudis. Classification (NCBI taxonomy): domain Eukaryota; kingdom Metazoa; phylum Chordata; class Aves; order Coraciiformes; family Cerylidae; genus Ceryle; species Ceryle rudis. The sequence goes on from JAAGNO010019418.1 coordinate 17,587, forward strand.
CTCTTCCTTTGATGCTTGCTTGAATGAAAGTAGTCTTACTGAGCCAGAATTTGCTTTGTTAAGATGTTTGGCATTTTAGTGTTGCTGCAATATATTGGGGTTTTTTCTTTTTTGTTTGGTTTGTTGGTTTTGGTTTTTGGTGTGTTTTTTTTCTTTTTTTTTTTTTTTTTTTTTCTTCTCTCCTGATAAGAGAGGTTTTTTTGTGTCTGTATTTTGTGATAGGTTCTTTTGTGTGTTTCATTGTTGTTTGGGTTTTTTTGGTTGGTTGTTTTACCTGGAGACACATAGTGCTTCTGCCTGATTTCTCCCTTGATCAAGCACCAAGACATTATGGGTTAAATGCGAGACAGTATTTCTGCTCCAACAAATACACTAATACAATGTGTTAATGTTTTATCTGACCTTTTGTGAAATGTGTTTTTAATATCATCATTTTATAGCTTTGTCCACTTCTCTGGTGACTTCGATTATTTTTAAAATTCTGTGATAAAGATGAGACTAAGCTACAAAATTAGGAAAGGAAAACAAAACAAAACCTTTTTTATTTTCTTACCTGGTTGATGGCACATTGTGGAATATGTTCAGAGTTACTTGGCTGCCATAACATACTGCACCACAAATGGAAAGGTGGCGGGACTATTTACTGAGTGACTAGTCTTTCTGCTTGGATCTTGCTTTTAAAATATGTCCTGTGTTAGAGGCTGAATTCTTCCTTGTTCTGCCTTGCTTTTAATGGGTACCGGGCTCCACCACCATTTAATTTCTTTCATTTTCTCCTTTGTCAAAACCCCTGTGATTTTGCCAAGGAATTTAGCTCCCTCCAAAGTAAGGATGAGACTTATACAGCTGATGCTTAGCTATTTCCTGCAGAACAAAAAGGGAAGAATATCTAAACCAAATCACATGCCACTGATAATTTTTCATTATTGTATCTATGCTGTTAACCTAAAACAACAACAACAAAAAAACCCCATGTTGATCTGTAACAAAACCACATAAAATAAAACCAGCTTATTAAAACATTTTTTAAAAGCTGGTATGCAAATGCCTTTTCTTTCTCTTTGTAACTTCACCCAGCAAAACCAGGATAGTGTGTGTCCCTAATTGACATTTTCTTCTGTGAGGGGCAGCACATCTCAGCTTGCATAGTTGGAACCTGGCAGGGATAAAACATTTGGTGTGGGATGGCAAACAAAGTCAGGTGCCTGCTGTATTAACTGCCTCTGCTACTGTACTTTCGGGTATAGGCAGGGAGAGGGATTTTTGTAGTGGGTTAGTTTCAAAGCAGTAAATTGTCTCAAATAATACTTATTGAAATTTGTCCTTTTATGAAACAGTTTTAGGAAGTTCTTGATATTTTTATTGGGAGAGCATGCAGTGTTTATGGACCATGCTGCAACTTCCAGAGAAACTGAAAAATAAAATCGTAATCTTTTTGCCACTATTAAGCTTCAATAGTATTCCCAGAAGGGATTTTTTTATTATTATTAGAGACTAAACTAAATTTTTGAAAATAGTTGCAGAATGGACATTTAGACAGCTCTGCAGCTTCGCTAAATACACCTATCAGCTCATTTCTTCTGTGTAAAAAGGGAGTGTTTTGTGAGGGTGGATTCTGAGTTTTGCCTGAGCTCAGCCTAGAATACAAACAGGCAATCTGTGATAGATCTTCACCTGCTTAAAAGGCAGGAAATGTCACTATTAACAGAGGAACACCATTGAACAGAATATAGAACAAGAGTTTGTTAAATGCTTCAACTGAAACTGTATGTCAAAATTAAACTGAATGTTCAGAAGATTTAAATAAAGAAAAAATGGCAGTACTTTTACTTTGAGGGTTTTCTCCTCTGTGCCATCACGGTTCAGGATAACCATTGGACTTTCAAAGAGAGATACTGTTCTGCTATATTTTTAAGAAAGTTGGGTTTGGGTGTAAACTAGTAAACTCTGGGCAGCCCTGGCATGTGCTGCAAATGGAGTGAGCGAGTGTTAAAAGGACTTTTGTTTGCTGCTTCCTGTGTGCTTTTGTGTTTGTTTGCTGCTCAGTGAATAGTAGCTAGCCATAGAAAAGGGTAAGCTAAAATAATGAACAGCCGAGAAGTCCTAAAGAAACTGGTTAATGTCTTAAGCAGCTGAATGGCTCAAAAAATGCAGGCTTGCTATTCTCAGTTTTAATTTTCTCTGGGTGCATTTCACATGTTACTTGCATCAGTCATCATACAGAATAGGGCACCATGTGTGCCTTAATCCTTTGTGATGGTCCATTTTCTACCTCTGTTTATTCTTTGTACTTTCACTTGCTCTCTTTTCTGAGATTCAGGCAACAAAGAAAGATGCCTGATTGCATCACAACTTAAGAAATTTCAGATGCCTTTTTTGAACTTTCTCTAAAATATCATGGGTCTTTTTGCATAATCCAGGTGACGATGATCTTTGCTTCTTATGTGGGAAAATGTGCTCTGATGAGTTTTGGCTATTCAGTAATAAATATGTAGACAGAGATAGAAGGCTGCAGCTGCAATTGCTTTTATTTTAAGTAATGTTTTAATAAATACAGGCATTAATAGTAACTTAACTGCTAAATTAAATCTATTTTTTTATTATTTTCTTGAACTGGTCTTTTTACTTTCAAAAAATATGGTCTAAAAATATGTGATAGCATATGTGCCAGCAGCAAGTGTGCCCTCAAAGAACCAGCCAGGACTTACTTAGGTGTCCAGATTTAGGAGCAGTGGAGACACTGTGAGAGTGCCCAGACTCTTGCACATTTAGACAGTACCCAAATCCTACTGCAGCTTTGTGCCGGCCTCTTTTGGCTGGGCTGTAGTTATTTTCATAACTAATGATTGGCTTGTCCATATATAATGAAATGGTGTGCTTTTCTGCCCCGTGTCTGAGGTCTGTTTCTGGCTGACGTTGCCAAAAAAGCTGATGGTTAATACCTCTCAAATGTAATGTACTTGAGGTGGTTTCAGATAGATGTAAAATCCATTGTCAGTGCTGTCAGTGGTGCCAGTGTCAACGTGGAATGGGCAAGGGGCTTTCCCGTGTCTCTTTGTTAAGAGTTATCATTGGGCAGCTAGTCTGAATTGTACTATGGCTGAGTTGTTTACCTTGTAATGTTTTCTCTCTAATTTCCTGGGGAGCTGTGCATGCGTTCAGTTTTGGTCTGATTCAGGTCTGGAAAAAATACAGATTCTTTAATTGGTGGTATTTAATGTTATCTACGAAACTGACCTGTAGTTAACTGAGTTTTCATGTATTGAGAAAAATATGCTGTTAAACAGTGTGATTAAAAAAGTATAAATATAACAGTAGGAAACAAAACAAATATTTAGAGGAGCTTCTGGTATATCTTTAGAACACTGAGTAGTTAAGTAGCTTGAGTACCATTCTGTCAGAGACAAAACATAGGCTGTGTGCTGCAGTAACTTAATATGAGAAAGGGAAGGCTGACTTCATGAGTGTGCAGCAGTAGATCTGCAAGCCTGGAGTCTCAAAAGTTCACTGTTTACAACAAATGCAGAGAGTTTTATTAAAGTATACTGCATTTAATGCAATTCAGTATCTCTATAAAGTCATTAACGACATATTTTGCTGACCACAGTTTGCTAACTGCCGCTGAAGAAGGGTAGGGGATCTAGGATGGAATGTAAAGTATAATATTAGGAGCTCTTGCCTTGTTTTTATTCATCATTTACAATGTTAAACAGCAGGAAGGTTTCTCATGAGAGGCTCAGATTTTTCTTGTTTCCAGATATCTCCAATGCCATCAAACTGCTGAGCATTATAAAGTCATTCTGTAACGTTGTTTATCAAATTAAACTTGAGGCAGTTATTCTCAAGCTGTTTATTTTGGAAGTTTGTTAGTTCTATTTTAGGCCTGAAGAAGCATTTGAATTTCCTCTACTTCTCCTTGCGTCTCCTAATTGAGTCCATTGCTGTGCTATCATTCTCTACAAAGCCTGCTTTCAGTAAGATACTTCGTTTAAAGGAAAAATTACAACAAAATCACTAATAATTGGGCACATCAGAAATTTCTTGAGAAATCATAAACATTTCCTTTTCAGAAATTGTTAATGTTTTGCTTTTGAGAGCATGATTCACTGTGAGGTTTGTCCCTGTAACTGAGGTGCCTACGATCTCACTTCACTTTTCAGCTCTGTCAGGTCTAGGCCAGTTGAAACAAGTTTTAAAATGTAAGATAACATACTGAAACAAAATCTTTTGAGTAAAATGGATGCCAGTTGAACTTCAGACATCCAAGGTAAATGTTCTCAACTATCTTCTGGAAATACCTTCCTTGCCCAGTACATATGCAGGCTACATACATAAAGGCAAGTATTTGGCTCTTTCTCTAACACCAGTTTCCTCTGAATTTAAAGATCACTGCAGCATGCCCATGTAACTGCAGTTTGATTGACATAGCGATTTTTTGTACCAGGACATATTCCTTACTGAAAAGGAATGAATCAGACCAACCTGTCTGGTTCATGTCCGCACCGTGTTGAGGATTGTACTAAAAGAGCCTATGGCTAGTTTGGAAAAAAAAACCCAAAGAAACCAACATCAAGCAACAAAAAATAAACCACAAAACTAATCTGGTAAACTAGAAATGCCACTCATTCAGAAATAAAATCTTAAGGAATACGCTGGATTTAAGAATTTTGATTTTGGACAAAAGGTTTCCATTCTTATTCTAATCCTCTGAATAAAGGTTGAGCTTTCTTTTCCAGAGTAACCAAATTTTCTAAAGAAGTCTGAAAAATTCCTGTTCGATATCCTACAGCTTGAATGCAAATTACTTTTTTATTATTCCTCTTTTACTGGTGGTGAACTTGCTTTTCTGCTCTTGTTCCGTTAGTACACGAATAGAACTTTTGAAAACAATTTATGCGGTAAAACCCAGTTCACACTGCAAGTAATCCACAATTTTCTTAATTTTATTAATCTTCAGTTATTCACTGCAGGCAGGGTCTGCATAATTCCTGCAGGTACTGCTTATTCCCTAGCTTGTTTGTGAGAAATTCATTGCAAAGAGCAGCATTTCAAATCCCAAGCTCTCTTTTTGACCTCTAATAAAGCCCATGGATTAGGTGACACTCTGATCTGTTCCCCAAAGTAAAAGCCACTAGATTCAAGTGCATTTACAGTGTAAATATTTTTATTTGCTCTCAAAGTTATCTTCTGCAAAAGTTCTCAAAAATAATACTTAACATGCTTTTTTTTCAGAAAATCCTATCAAAATCTTCAGATGATCCCTCTCTGCTGCAATATATGAAAGCCTGGGCATCAAAGTGAAGCGCGTACTTAAGGGAAGAGTAAGGAAACACAGGATATCTGAGCAAATGTATTGGGACCAGCAGCAGCAAGCATAGGTGTTTGATGAAGAGCAAGCGGGCTTCTGCTTTGGAGGGAGTGGAAGGGCAGTGTTTCAGCTGCTGCTCCTGTGCACAGCATCGTTGTTATTCACGTGTTAAGGGAAGGTCATGGCAGCAGAATACGCTCCAAAGCAGGCCCGCAACTGAAGTTGTGCGCTTCCTTTGAACATCTGTGTACGAGCACACATGGGCATGCACTTGGCCCATAGGTGTATTTGAAACCAGATGGAAGGTCTGGTTAATATTCTCATCACCTCATAGCATTTCACATCTGGCTTCTTCAAAGCAGGCAATAGTAGCAGTACAGCGCAAGCGGTGATTTTAGCTCAGTCATAACTGAGCTTTGCTTATTATCTAGACTAATGATATAAATGCCTTCTGACAGTAAATACATGGCAGTGACATGTTATGTAGGATTTGCTAAGCTTGCCGCAGCAGTGCCATAGATCACTTCTATCCAACAAATTAAAAAGGCAATGCAATGCACTGTGATGTCTATTTCCATGTGTACAAGTAGGACTACCGTGTTCAGTTTTGGGTCCCTCACTGTGAGAAGGACATTGAGGTGCTGGAGCATGCCCAAAAAAGGGCAACAAGACTGATGAAGGGTCTAAAGTGCAAGTCTTAAGAGGGAATGGCTGAGGGAATTAGCATTGTTAAGTCTAGAAAAAAAGGATGTTGAGGGGAGACTTTATTACTCTTACAAGTACTTGAAAGGAGGTTGGAGTGAGCTGGGATTTGGTATCTTGTCCCAAGTAACAAGCAATAGGACAAGAGGAAATGGCCTCAAGTTGTGCCAAGGGAAGTTTAGGTTGGATATTAGGGAAAAAAATAAATAAAAATTCATATATAGGGTTGTCAAGGCCTGGAACAGGCTGCCCAGGGAAGTGGTGCTGTCATCATCCTTGGAGGTATTTAAAAGATATATAGACACGGTGTCCAAGGGACATGTTTTAGTGGTGACCTGGAAGTGCTGGCTTAGTGGTTGGATTTGATGATCTTAATGGTTTCTTGCAACCAAAATGGTTCTTTTTTACTACTTGAAATAAGGCTTAATTAAGATGATTTTGGGGAGGGAGGGCAGGGAATGGCGAACTTAAGTACACCTCGGTATACCTTGATGCAGAGCCTCATGTCTACATCAGCAGTCTAAAGGGAATCTAGCTTAACTAGTTGTTGTAGGTATTGTACTTAAGTCTGAATGAACCTCTTCCCTGCAAGACAGAGCCTTGAAGAACCCAAGAGTAACTGCTTTGGGCTTTCAATCTAGTTCAATTACCATAAGAAAGTTGCTACTGTGGACTCAGCTTCAGATGCAAAAGCCTTACACGGAGTGAATGGTCAGAAACTTGATTTGTCCTTCCCTGCGGGATGTACATGTAGTGGTGTCAAGGAATTCATTTAAAAATGGAGGTACTAGAAATCCCACTTGTTTTGTACCCACTGACTTCATGAACATGGATGCAGACACACACATAACTGGAAATCTGCAACATTTGGCAGATGGCTGTAAATGCCACTGGCTTTTCTGAATGGTAAAAAGATTGGATAATGGTCTATGAGAGTTTCTGATAATATCACTTCTAAAGAATATTATTCATATTTGTATCATCCATTTGTTTTCATGCTGTTCTCTGTCACTACAGATACTTCAAGCCTTTCTCACATGAGTTGCCAAGGATTAGTCACTAGTCCTGTGACGTAGTGTGCAACCTCCCTTTCTCCCAAGGGCCAAGGATTTTATTCCAGTTATATTGTGGTGTTTGCCTGGGTCAGTGCTTTTGTTGTGGCTCTCTGGAGAAGGGTTCTTAGATTTTGGCTGCTGTTTGCTTTAGGAATCAAGAGGGTATAAAAAGATCCTGTTGTGGTAATGGCAGCAGAAACATCTGCTGAAGAGTGGGAGGAGGAGGAGGTTGCTAACCAAAGGCAGCAGCAGGGAGCTTGCAGTTCCTCCTCCTCCATTCTCACCACTAGATGTGAACCTGCTGTAATAAAAGGGCTGGCACCACAATGCAAACTCCAGAGGGAAACAGGACTCAGGTCAGCCAGCTAGAGAAACCTCAAAAGAAAACATAAAAACTGAATAGGTACTGGAAATAGTTTTTGGTAGATTAATTCACATCTTGCTGTCCCTAACGCAGTTCAGAAGTTATGCGTAGACTCTAGGGAAAGAGAGAGCAAGGCAAACTTGTGCAGTCTGTGACTTCTGAAAACAATGTCAACGCTTACTCATCAAAGTTTTGATTCCTTTATCAAAAAATGAGGGACACAGATAGACATTAACACACACACACCCCAGTTAGAGGCAGATTTCAAATTATACCCTGCGGTAACTACCTGAAGTGTATGAACTTCTTGTTTGCTGGACCTGAGTGAATGCAGCCAGTTTTCCTCTTGGCTGGCTTGAGAGGTGAGCGTAGGTTGCAATTCTTTTTTGTACAGCATGCAGAATCTTTCATCACCCTTTCACAAGCTTGCTGCTCATTAAATTAATGATGATTTACTAATTCTGTTAGAATCAGAAGGCAAAAAAATTCTGGGAAAGGGTAAAGAAGGTAGGGTTCTTATGAAATGAGTCAAGTCCGAATCCCGATCTCATATGTTGCAGGTCTGAGCTCTGTACAGGAACAAAGCAAACATACACTAGAAATTTTGTAAGCAAATATTAGGTCATCTCACTGAGAAGATTTAAAAAATTAAGTGAAAGTTTTAAGTTCCCACTGTCTAACTTAAAGGTCAAATTGTTGGCTTTCATAGCTTTACCACATCCTTTCAACTTACTGATTTAATCAGTGTTCACGCTGTCAGGACAAGATGTCGAGAGCCAGTGCAGACACCAAGTAGCAGTGTGTTTCATCTCCGCTCTGAAAACCATGTTTACCCTTAGATCTGGAGCTCTCTGTGCTGCAAATTCCTTCCTATAGGTTCGAAGGTTGATGAGATGGATGGCATTGAAGCAAAGCAGTTACCCCACCTGTCTCACCTGGTCCTGCTCTGTGTCAGGGGAGTTGGGAGGAGCGAAGCAATGTTGAGGCTGCGGGTGTTGTGTGCCCTGGCTGGCAGCAGCCCCAAGGGACATCTGGCTGAGATGTATCAGGAGCTGCCCTTGCCCCATGCTCCCCAGCATGGGGAGGAAAGGGCAATACTCTCAAAAGGGTTTTGAAGCTTTTTTTAAATTTCCATTTGCTTTTTAACTGCTGCTGTCCAGGAGTCTAGGAGGAGGGTGTTTGACCCTGCCATGCTGCTAATCTTAAACATGCTGAAGAGAGACTCCCTGCAGAGTCTATATACTAACAGTTACAGTGTTTATGTTTTACATACTTACATGTGGATGAAGCTCAAGATTGCAAATACTGGCTTTTTGTAGAGGACTCCACAGAATAAACCTTGGAGTGACTGCTTTCTGCCTTTCTTCAGAAATCATGGTCCTTGCATGGTCATTGTCTGTAGATGCTGTCAAGGAAAAATGTGGCTGTGTCTCATGGGGAAAAACTCTTGTGAGGATCAGTGTTGTATTTGTAATAACGTAAAGCATTTGCACTTGTGGGTACTCGCACTTTTAGATGCACTTCATTAGTTGTGGTCTTGTTTTTATACAGTTGTGGTAATACACATTTGGGATCAAAACCAGCTTACAATCTTGCATGTTGGCTGTCTAAATAACACACTGGATTGTAGCCAGGTATGGTAGGTTTGACATGATTTAATGTTAAGCAGTACAGAGAAGATGTAGAGCTTATAAATGAGTGCTTCTTGGTAGCACTTCAGTAATTGGGCCCACGTTTGCAGTGAAACAGAACGTGATACAGGCTTAAATGCATCAGTACCTGTTGTGCCTGGAGTTTTGGGGAATGTTGCTGCATCTCAGCTTTGAAGGACTGGATGGAGAAGAGTCATCCTTTACCTCTGGTGATTTGTTTGTGTGCCAGAGGAGGCAGCAGATGCTATAATGGGCATCTCAGCATTGCAGCCTTTTGGTTTTTAATATATTAAAGGTAATGGGAAGAGTTTTTGTCAGTGAAACTTTTCTTATTGTCACTACCTATATTTCTCTCTAAAAGATCCTTGCCTCTTACAGAAGTGAATCAAATCTGAATTACAAGGGAGCCCAGAAGTCCTGTATTTAATTTATTTTTCTGTTGGTTTTCTTTCTCTTTGCTTAGGGGAAAAAAAAAAAAAAAGTTCATGGTGGTTTAACTTGCCTTTTAAGCCAGATGAAATTACTGGTCATCCTTTGTTTGTGAAGGCTTTGTTTAGTTTATAGAGGAAAGAGTATTTAGGGACAGTAATTTGTGACCCAGGTCAATCAAGCACTCCTGCATTTTGAAAGTTCAGTACCTCTCATTTCTTGACAATTTTGGTTGCAGTTTTCCGTTATGATTTTATGTTTTATGTTGTTTTTTTCTTTTTTTTTTTTTTTCTTCTAACTTTATAAACTTCCCTGCTCCTCTTTCTTGTCATTCAGTCAGAAAAGTTGAGGTAACTGAAGTTCCTAAAATGCCAGCTTATGGTAGAGCAGGTTCCTACCAGAGATTTCAGTTTTGTGTGGGAAAGTAAGTTGATACATAGGTTTTTTTGTTTGCCTTTTTAAATAAACAACTTTGAGTTTTGATCTGCCTAAACTGAGCAAAAAACCTCAAAGGAACTAAAATAATCCACAGGGTACTGGTCTTATATAGTGAAAACTTAGAAAGTTTTAATCATCTGGGAAACTTTAGTTTGAGTTTCAATGCAACATTTTTTTAACATGCAATTTTATTGATTTTGGGGTTGGATTTCCTTTTTTTTTGTTTGTTTTTGTTTTGGGGTTGGGTTTGTTTTTTTAGTATTTCTGAAGACCTAGGTGTTGATTTATGTATTTTATTTTTTTTCCCCTTACAGTTATGGAATACCCTTTGATATTTTCTGGAACCTAAGTAATTAGTTTCTCATTTCACGTCATGAGGTAAAAGAACATTTCCTCTTGCAGGCTTCTGCCTGCCACCTGGGCTCAAACCATCAGTATTGACTATTTTCCTCAAATCTTTCTAGCAACGGAAACTAAACTTCTTCAGATGATTAACTGAAAGGTCCATGTAAAGTCTGTCTAGCTCATAAAATGTTGAGTTGTGAGTTAATGCTCTAGGATGTTTCAACTTGTTTTGAATCCATTTTTGGTTCTGTTTTAGACTGTGTTAGCACTGTGGCATGAAGCCACTCTGTACAAGTAGTGTGGCACGTGGATACTTTTGAAGATGGCTCAAAAGGGAATTTCAGCCTGTAATTGATTCCTGGTCACTAAAGCATGAGGTAATATAAAGAATGAGAGAGCATGATGGTAAAACATCAAGGGTTTTATTTTCTTACTATCATAGTTATTTGTGATAGTGTATAAAATAAAGGAATGAACTACTTCTCTGGAGCTGAACAGCACTGGGTAAACTGGTTATCTATAATCATTGTAAATGCGCCTGATGTTAACCAAAGTTTTATTTCAGTGGCTGGTGGTCTTCTGCACACACATGATGCTTACAGTGTCACATCACCCGGCGCCTGCCGCCAGGCCTGTCAGCACTTTCATCTGAGCTGTCCTTACTCTTTCCTGCTGTGAGAAAGGATGACAGCTCATTTTATCTGCCTTGCGAACAAACACAAAAGCTGGATTTCCTGCATAGCTTTTTTTCTTCTCCTCGGTAGGGATGAAGGCTTTTGGGTAGGAAGAGACACTGATTAATTCCAGCTGTTTCATTTGCAGCTGAGGAAGGGTCCCGGCTGAAATGCTGAGACATTCACCACTGCAACAACCTCCGTCCAGTTTGGAGATCTGAAACTATTTCCCTTTGACAGGCTTATCCGAACCCAGAGTTTGAGCATCTCAGACATAAAGGATGGTAAATCTAGATCTTAATCTACAAACTCAGTGTTTTGCATCTGCATTACCTAATCTGTGTTGGGTACCTAATCTGCGTAAGCATGATTAAGCCATTATAACCCTCAACACTAAACTGTTTGCTGCAGGTTCTGTAAAAACAAAGTGATAAGCCAGTGGAGGTCTGAGAATGGTGAAGGCTGCAGGACAAGTGAGTGAGACCAGGCTTTTAATACAAGAGTTGACTGGAGAATCTAATTGAGGAGTTTTGTATCAGCACTGTTCTTTTATTTCTACTCCTTTTAATTTTACCCTACCTTATCCCTCTACTTTATAGAAGAAGTTGCAAGCAGTTTGTAAAGAAGGAATTAAACCTCGGCAGTAGAACAGATTTTTAAAAAGCTATTATGAGAAGGGCATCTTTCTAGGCAAACCTGACATATTTTACATATACTTTCTCAAAAGGGTAATGGACTCTGATAAGAGTGCAATCAGGTTGGTTTGTAAACTTGATACTATGTGAAGGTCAGGGCAGAGGAGAAGGGGGCAGATTAGGGGCAGGGGAAAGAGGATTAAATATCCAGCAAATATTTATATAATATAAAGCTTATCAAATCTAGCTTGAACTAATGTGGTGTATCTATTTATGTCGTGCACTTTTCTTTTTGCACACAATTTGTATTCTAGAACCTTGTGTGGAGCATGTATGTTACTTGAAGCATTAAATTCTTTCTCCAGCTTTGCTGACAGGTAATTGTTGGTGCTTGCATGTGTTACTGCCATGTGCTGTAGGACAGGAGCAGGGAACTGGCCCCTTTGCTAAAGGATGGTGAAGCCTTGTGAACAGCCTTTTTCAGGCCACGTCAATGCACATCTTTATGATATCTGATGGTAGCATATCAACACTGTTCATATGAAATTGAAGTTGTGGCAGGGGAGATTTAGATTGGATATTAGGAAGAAATTCTTTACAGAAAGAGTGCTGAGGCACTGGAGCAGCCTTCCCAGAGAGGTGGTTGAGTCACCATCCCTGGAGGTATTTAAGAAATGGGTAGACCTGGTGCTTCAGGACATGCTGTAGTGGCAGGCTTCTAAGGGGTTTTGTGTTTTTGAAGTCATGTTTGATCAGGATATTTAGGCATTTTTTTTGTTATGGGTATGGTTGGACTTGGTGTTCTAGGAGGTCCTTTCCAACCATGAATATTCTGTGATTCTGTGAAATGAAGATGTGAACTGTAAACAGTCCAAGAAATGCTGTCTGCTTTATGCTCTGTCTTAATTTGGTTCAAACAGCTTAACTTGGTGCTGTATGTTTCTCAAGATACACAGCTAAAATATACGATGTAGAATTTGTCCCTGCAGCTTGGTTCTGCCCCATACACTTCTTTCTAAAAGAAAGAAAACTATTCAGGTTTATACTGATTGATGTGATTTTGATGTAATTTAGGATTCCTGATGGAAACTAGCAGGAGAGGGAACTGTAGAGTTAGTTGGTACTATATGGGTTGGCTTCTCCACCCCCATACATATATGTGACTATATACAGTGCTTTCTGAAGACCCATCCATACTAAAAGTCGATGGAGCATGTTCAGGTTTGAATAATGTCATTAGTTTTTGGCGTAAGCTTGGAATTTGTCTTTGGACACTTTTACATGTTGTCAGCATTGAAAGAGACAGTACAGTCCTGTATCATTCCTTGTTGTAAAATTTAATGTTGATGTGGTATATATTTTGAATCCCACAAGGTAATATTTTATTTTTTACAATGATACTTTTAACTTATTTTCTTGATGAGCCCGTTCTGCTCTTTCTGCTTTCCAATAGTTATTTGGCAAACTTCACAAAGAAGTTGAATATCTTCAAGAGAAATGTATTTTGCAATGTGGTAATTATGGCTGGCTTAGAGGAGGCTCAGAATTATTGGTTTTATGGATAGGCTGTTTGGTTTGATTTTATTTTTTTATTTTTTCCTTCCTTTTCGGAGGGGCTCTGATTACTCTTTATTTTTACCCATGATGTTTACTGTGATCTGTAATTTTCTTTCAATCAGATGCTAAGCCAGCTGGCTTCATGTTTCAAAACAAATTGCTGCCTTTTCTTATTTAAAAACTTTTGTTTTTTTAAATTCCCCTTTTTAGAAATCTCATTACATCTGAAGTGCCTGCCAACTTATAAAACTTTGTTCAAGGGTGTTGTCGCCAAAATCTTTATTGTTTGTTTTTCTCTGTGGGAGTAAAATCCCTTTTTAAATTTTATTTTTCATTGTGTTTTCTATTAAACTGTAGAGGAATTTTTCCAAGTTACATTTTCTTGGAAAACTATCTCAAAGATGATCTTGTCTTGCATGCAGCTGCATGCTTTGTCCAGCTACATGCTTTTGTGTTGTTCTGGTACATTGCTTGACTTTTTTTTTCAATTGTCCTTTATGAATCTGCTATGTGTCCTTTGCTCTTATTTCCTACTTTCTGTATAGTTCTCTGCAGCTAGTTCCATTGCTGATGAAGGTTTTGCAGGTACGTTTGCTTTCTAATAGAACATAGTGCATTGTAGATGGCAGTGGTCTGTTTCTGTTACTTACAGACCTTGTTTATGGCAGCCTCTACAGAATAAGAATAGAGACTTGGACAGAGACATGTAGATTTAGTTATAAAGAACTGTGAAAGGCACAGTGTAAATCAGTACACAGTGCTTTTTTTGAGTCCTTTATAAAACTTGCAAATAATAAGGCAGATGCTTCTCCTTGAAAGCGTAGCTGAGCTTCTAAATCACTGATGTCAGTGGATGCTGGTTTCGGGGACTTGAGGAAGCTTTAAGTCAGACTGTAAGGAAAGGGTGGTGGAAAAGTGCTGAAGATACCGAGGTGATATGGAAGAGGATGGGGTGAAGTGAGAAGCAGTACAACAGCTGTAAGAGTGGCCACGTGGTGATGGGGCTGCCCATAGGAGGAATCCAAGGCTCCGCACGCCAGGTGGCTGCAGACCCTGAATGTGGTCTGGCCATCCACCTGCCTCCCAGGCGCTTCCACCACTGCACAGGGAATACTAGCAGTAGCAAACTGCACAGCCAGGAGAGGGCTAGAAACAGAGAAAGTGAGGGAGAGAAGATCAAGAATAGGAAAAGAAAAAGCATTGTTAAATCCTAAGGCAGTGCATCGTACTGATGTTGCTGAATTGCAGTGCATTTATGCATGCATGCAAGAAAATGTTTCACTATGAGAACAGTTAGGCATTGGAATAATCTCCCAAGAGAAGTGGTGGATTCCGCTCCACTGGAGAGTTTTAAGACTCAGCTTGACAGGGTGCTGGGCCATCTCATTTAAGCTACATATATATATATGTATAATTTTTTTTTTTTTAAACCTTAAAAGGTTGAACTAGATTATCTTGAGGTCTCTTCCAACCTGTGATTCTATGTTTCTATGTTGATGTTGGCTTTCTGTTGAGTTTGTTAGAAGGATCTGCTAGTGCTTGTAAAGGCATTTGAAAATGAAAAAGGAATTTCCTAATATGTATTGATGTGGTCATTCCAGGCAAAGCTCAAGGCAGGACCAAATGAGACTGATCAAGTTGCTGATTTTTATTTATTTTTTTCCTTTCATTCATAATTGATTGAAATAACATCCGTGTGTAAGTAACTTTTCCTAATAAGAGGACAAGAAGAAAAGTGTGATGAGTTCAAGTTCTGTATAACCTGTGGCAATTAAATTGCAAGGTTAAGGCTGAAAATAAAAGGTATTAATGGAGATTGGATATAGGCTTGAACACAATAGCAGACTTTCTGAATCACTTATAAAATTGTAGCAATAGAATAATTTTTAAGGTACTGTAGCATCCAGAGCTACTTTTTACTTAGTGTGTGGGAAGTCACAAGCTCCTTTGAGATGAGAGAGCATGATCTGGGTTGCAATGCCAACTTGAAAGATACTGGTAATTCAGGATTCTGTAGTCTGCCTCTCAAGACAGGATAAGGTATCCAGTGTAAAACAATATAGCTAGATATTTGGACTAAGGTATCCCAATAAATGTATTATAGATTATTGTTTTGTTTCATGGAGCAGAAGTATGTACTTGCAAAGTGAGGCCCAGAAAGAGGTTTGATGACTTCTCCCCACTCCCAAGACTTTTGCTTGAAGGAAAGCTTTGTAAAGTTTCTAGTTCTTTTCAGTTGCCGTGACTGATGACTGAGCACTTGAAAAAATACATATTATGGGGTAGATGTTCTTCTGAGTCCCAGTCTCTACCCTGATCTTCTGTATTAGCTTTTGCTGTCCCTTGTATGTGGTAGCACAGCCAGCTTCCTGGGAACCTTCCAGTTGCCTTGCAACAGGTTTCTTTCTGAGAATATATTTGAGGGTAATTGCCTCCAAAAGAATAGAACAGTCTTTGGTCTTCTCTGATAAGCATAAATGTTGGCCTGACTTAGGATCCTTGAGGAAGAAAACATGGGAGTCCTGACTGGCATTGTAAAGTAGTGTCTTTTGTGTGAGAGGCTCTTGGCGCATTACAAACGTCTTGTCTTTGGAGAAGCCTCTGCCCAATCAGTCAAACATTCTGCCAGCCCAAATAGCTCTGGTGAGGAGTCAATGAGCACTCTGTTGTATTCTCTTTGTCTGACCACATTTTAACAAAGCGCCTGTGTTAGCGGCGTGGTGGAAATGCCATTCCTTGCCACCGTAATCTAAGTGGAGGCTACATGAAAAGTTTCCATCTTTAGCTTTTCTTAAAATAATGAAAGGAATTGTCTGGGCCAATGTTGATATGAAATGAAACTTTGAACCATTGAGTAAATAAAGCCACTGAGATCTGTGCTTATAGTTTTGAAGAAGCAACTGTGAAGTGGTTGGAATTCTTGCCTCTACCAGGAGCTAGAGATGAACTTAGCTTAAAAATAATAATAATAAAAAGACAGAATCTTCTTTCTGTTCTTGTCTCCAAGATAATCAAAGTAACGTTACATCTGACATTCGAGAATCAAAGCCTGTGTATGGGTAGATAAAAAGCTGCAAAGTAATTTGTCCCTGATCATTGCAGGGGGATTGGACTAGACTTTAAAGCTCCCTCCCAACCCAAACCATTCTGGGGTTCTACTTGGGAAACTTTGTGGCTTTCCAGGTGAGCAACAGGCTCACAGCTCCTGGTTCCTGGGGCTCACAAGCCCCTGGCCTCCAAGACTGCCTTACTGGTGTTCTGGCTCCCTGGGCTGTGTGTGCCCACCCTGTCCCAGCCCACAGCTGCTGCCTGCACCGCTTCCTCGCAGCTCTCCCTGAGAGCCGGGCAGGGGGAGGTGAGCTCACTGAAGACCCCAGCCCCGCTTGTGCCAGGGTAGCATCTGTGGCCAGTCTGTCCTCCTGACAGGAACCTCCCGAGGGGTGGTGAATGAGGGAGGGAGGAGCCTGGCTCAACATTAGTTGGCCTCAGTTATGCTTATATTTTGGCAGGTTTTTAGGCTGTTTATAGTAGCTATTTCCTGACATTACAAAAGGTAGGGAGCTTGGGAAATTTGCAAATTGGAGAAGGCTCATAAATATTT
The DNA here is from genome assembly GCA_033439905.1 of Ceryle rudis. NCBI lineage: Eukaryota > Metazoa > Chordata > Aves > Coraciiformes > Cerylidae > Ceryle > Ceryle rudis. The sequence continues at coordinate 34,347 of JAAGNO010019418.1, forward strand.
TACTTGATGTTTCCTTGCAAAAGCTTTTTTTTTCTGCCTGGAATGAGACAAGTATATGTGTCAGAATGGCATTTATTGAAAATACTCAGGTTGGTGGTTGGTTTCGTTCTCTGTGTGTGGTTGGTGTGTTGTTTTTTTTTTTTTTTTCTTTAACATATATAAAGATAGGAAATTGTATGGAAAGCTGATTTCTTCAGACTTGACTCATTTAAATCAATATAATGCTTTTTTTAGGGTTTTTTTTGTGTTGTGGGTTTGGTTTTTTTTTTGCTAGATAGTACAGGTGCATTTGTGTCAGGTTAATTTTTACTGAAATACATGCGGATCTCAGCATAGATAGATCAGCGCTCAGTGTTGGTGCTAGTTGCCCAGTATGGCATATATGTTTGTAAGAAAGGATAGGAACAATAGCAGCAAAGAGAATGCAGTATATAGAAGCTTGGAGAAAATTGCTTTTCCTCTAAAGTCATGTAAATTTGGAATAGTCTTTCTTAAAAAATAAAGAAAAAAACAGCTGCATTCATAGTGCATTATTATTTTTTCAGGTTTGATAGAACTTTCTTCTAAGTGCTTTCCTGAATATTTACTTGCAAGCAGTTTTTATGGTGTTTACGGGCTTATTATTTCATGGTATTTATGAGCTCCGTCTCATGCTATTCAGGGTTAACTTTCATATTCCTCCTCCTCTACTTCTAAACGTTATCTCTGTCCTTCAACTTCCATGGTTGCTATCTGACAGCCCTCTGGTTATACTCCCATGACATTTGAGGGTATATATTGTTGTTACATGGAAAGATGTTTGGAAGAGAGCTGAAACACTTCTAAGCAGTAGCTGGTAGAGACAGTGGCACCTGTCAATCAGCATTTTAATATACTTGGGAAGATTTTCCTTACAGTAATTTTGCATCTGCTGTACATCAGTATGTTGTGGCTTCAGTCCTGGGTTTGAGGGTTGGTTTTCTTTGTTGCGTTCTGTATGTGTGTCCATCACATACTGTGTTTCATGTCATAATGCATGAAGCTTTTCTTCTAGCTGGGTGGTACCTGGGTTGGTTTTTTTTTGTTTGTTTGTGTGGGGTTTTTTTTGTTTGTTTGGTTTTTTTTTTTGTTTTGTTTTGTTTTCCTGTTTGATGTCATGGGTGGGCCTCTGCCTCTTGACCCTCCACCCATTGCCAAAGCTGAGTATTGATATTAATGTTTAAAACTGAATTTTGCATTCAGAAATCTTTTGTGTGTTTGTCTAAGTAGTGAAGACACCTAAAGCAAGAGTTGCTGCCATTTCTCCTAGAGCAATTAACCAGAATTTGCACTGACTGTAGTTGTGACAGATTTTGAAGGGTATCAGTGAAATCTGAATGTGTGTCATCTTTTTCTAATTCCTAACTCTTCTGGAAGTTGCAGTAAACAAGACAAGTAACCTCACAGAGTTTATTGATTTAAACTCTGAAACCACGTATCATGAATATCTGACTTGTTACTTGGAACGGATTGAAATGTTCCTGGTTTGAAATGTTACTGATGGGAAGTGAGTCAGGGTACAGTCTGTGCTACCCACCCAGGGGCTTTAGTGCATATCTGGGATAGCCCCTGTTCAGCTGTGATGCTTCAGAGATGGATGATAGAAGTTTTTTGTTCTGGGGAAAACAGGGAGCTGCGGTTGTACGTGTACCACCTCCACGCCGAGTAGGCATTGCCATTCATTCCTTTGAATACAAGTAGCTTTATATAACATAGAATGTGTAGCACAGATAGAAAGTACTTTCTGCTACAGGCTATTCCTCAGAAATCTGCTGAATGGTGCTTAACATAATGCATGGAAAATAATACATTGGCAGAAGTGGCCAACACACATTTGGCACTTTTTGCTCCTTTTCTCATTTGCGTGCTTTTTCATTGATTATTTTCTCCCTTCAGGCTGTGCTGTGTGTGGGGAAGCTTGTTTCTAAGAACCAAAAATGATGCTACAATATTGAGGAGCAGTGCAAAACTCAGCACTACAGCTGCTTCACTAACTGTAAAGTCTCAGTAAGGTTCATTACTTCATATTAAATAAGTTCTTTCACAGTTGGTTGCAATTTCCTACAGACTTGTTGCCCTTTCACTAGGGGAAATATTTTTAGTTATCAATAAAGTTGTTGATAAACTACATACTTGAGACCCTAAAGCAACAAACCCTGCCCTCTTGGAGCCGCTGCTGACCCCAGCCTGAGAGGGAGTATGTGAGACTTGGCATGACCTTGGCCTGGTGTTGTCCCAATTCATTTCTTCCTAGAAGAACCAATAGTAGTTGATTGATACTTGCTGTTGGTAATATTATCAAGTCCTTTATTAAAGCTTGCTGCTTTTAATAAAACCAGTCTCAGGAGTGAGGTGATTGGGTAAACATTTGGGGTAAATTTTTATTAGAAAGAAATTTTTAACTATCGGCATCTTGGAGGCTCATGTGAAAATATTTTTCGATGTCTCTGAAAACTTGAAATGAAGTAAAATAATCTCTAATTTACTAATTTTAATATGCTTTGATTTAAAAAAAAACAACCGAACAAACTCTTAAGATTTCTGAGCAGTGGAGTTTGGTAACACTGGGTAAGGCAAGCTTTGAAGATGTTGAATACCTTCACTGTCATGTATTTGTATCCAGGACAAGAGCAGGCGACTGCAGCCCAAGGCCAGTCTCAGAGTTAGCATGCATTCAGAAAGAAGGTGCAGCAAATGTGGGAACATTCTTCTGACAACTTGGTATTGTGTGGCTGAGCTGCAGTGCTACTAGATTTAGCAGCAGCTTTATTAATCTATGCTGAATCTTATATTCCTTTGGGTCTGTACAGGTAGAAATGTGTAAACGGTACAGTGTAGAGCTGTGGCAGCATTATTCTTCTGTTGAACTTAATCACTGACTGCTCAAGCCGTTGGCATTGCTCTACGTCCAGTGCTCAAGAAGACGAAGATGGAAGAGAGGAGTGTTTTTTTTCCCATTTGGATTTATATTACAAGTTTTGTCAGACACTTTTGGAAAAGCTTAATTTTTTTTTTTTTTTTTTTTTTTGTTGTTGCTGAAATTTACGAGTAACTTAAAGTGAATCTGCTCTTTCTCATTTTTCAAAGCCGAACAAGAAACATGGATTCAACTTCTGGGGTTTGAACCAATCTTTACCATTTCTTTCTAACCCCATTTCACATTTGTCTGGTGGTGTGTTGTGGGTTTTTTGTGGTTTGTTTTGGTTGGGTTTTTTGTTTGGTTGTTCATTTTTTGTTTGTTTGTTTTCCCCCATGATTGAGACGCAGTCAAAACAATCTCTTCTTCATTCTTACTATTCAACATCTCATTGAATTTTGACTGCAATGAAACAAATTTAGCTCTAATTGTTGCCTTCAATTCAATTTATTAGTTCTGTTTCATTTGTGTCCAGATATTGTCTTCTGGAACTACTATACCTGAGTTGCTTAAGTAGGAAAGATACAATTTAATGATGCATGTTTTCTCTTGGACTTGCTGCCTATCAGGATTTAATGTGGTTTTACAAAATAAGGAAGGTAACTGTATCAAAGGTTTATAGTAATGCCAGAAATATCAAAAATCCTGTATCAGTTTCACATTGAAAATGTGTCCACACGTTAAGAGCGTTTTCTATTTGGTTGTGTGGGATGCTTAACTTTTCCACCAAGTATCTTGCAGTAAGAGCAAGAGAAGTAGTGTTAGGACTGGTGTTGCCAGTTGGCTTCTAAGAATTGACTCATTTTTACAATCCAACTACATATAAAGGAAGATGCAGTTAAGAAATCAAAACAAATAGAACCAATAAAGCTGTGTAAAATTAGTGAATTATAAGGGTCTGCTGAAGGTACAAGTAACTGCCAGTTCTCCTTGGAAATTTCATGTAACTCCACTTCTGAGAGAGGGGGGAAAAAAAAATCAAGTTCCTTTAAGGCACAGGGGGAGAAGTAGCTGGCTGAAAATAGAAAATGGAAGGAAAAAAAGAGCTTTTAAATCAAGGCTCAGTCTTTGAGAAGTGCAAAGGAAGACCAGGTGAGCAGTCCAGGAGGCCTGCCGAGTCTGAGGTTGTTGACCATGTGCCAGAAGGCCTTCAGGCATTTTGGAAGGGGCCAGGAGAGTGACAGGAGACTTAAGGAAAATACTGGAGGTCTGAGAGTCCGGGGAAACTTTAGAGGGGTCTCGGATATTTATTATATTTTTATTTTTATTTTTTCTTAAATCAGCCCAGGACTGAATCCAAGTTTTTAGTCAGGTGTCAAATGTGCAGATAAAGACCTATACAGAAACCTGGCTCATAGCTGCTCTTTCCATTTATGCATATAGAGGTGACGTGTTTCAGCTGTTTCATTAACCTTTTCTGGTCCAGTCCTGGAAAGCTAACACTGCAAATCTCCAAAATGTTACTGTGTATCTTAAAAGAGGTGAAGTAAAGACAAATACAGGTGTCTGGGTGGCCTGGGCAGGAAGCTCTGGACTTCCAAGTCCCCAGCTGCACCCACAGAGGCTGAGGAAGATGTCCTTCATCCTGGGCATTGCTGCTTAATTTCTGTCTTGGTTAATGTACATGAAAAGAAGTTTCAGTTGTCAAAATATCTCTGACTGCCAAATGTAGAACAGATTTTTGCTAGTGTATTCCACCAGCCAAAAACATTAGTTGCCCATGCCTGTTGATCTTACAGGATGGGAGAGAGCTATGGGGCTAACTGGAGTCAGCAATGCTGAAATCACGAGATAGATCTTGATCATTGATTTATTTATTTTTTTTATTCTTAGGCCAAGAGTCCTTTAAAGCTGCAGTCTTGAACACAGGAGTAAAAGGAATTTATGTGTTTTTTTTTTTTTTTCTTGACCACATGAGGGGTGAGATGACTGAGATATTTGTCCAGTGGTGTTAACAAAAGTTTACCTAATGCAAAGTGGAATTCTGATCTGCAGTTGCCTTAATCCACATTCCTCAGTTTTCATCCAACCCCAAACAACCGCATACCAACACTACAATAAACATGCACTGATTATGGGAGTGCACCTGTGTTAGGTAGCTTTTCTGGCCGACTTTTTTGGTTACTTTCCACTGATTTTTATCTTTAGACCATAATTATTTTATTCCTTACAAAGATTCTCTATCGAGGTAATAAATTTATTTTGGAACATATCTTCATTCAGATACATGCAAAACTAATCCTTTTTTAAAACAACTTGCTGTTAGCGTGTTTAAGCCCCTCCTAAGAAGTTTATTTAGGTAAAGTGTCTGAAAATGGTAATGCTTTCAATTTTCATGGTTGTGGTATTATATCAAGAAGTAAAAAAGGAGACAAAATTGCCAAAACAACAAACAAGCTGTCAAAACGTGTGCTGGTGTTATGACTGCAAACTGACAGTTCTGATGCTTGAATGCATTTTCTCTCATGAGGACTCTGAAATATGAGCAGCAGAAAAAAAAGGAAATTTTATTGAAGAATGTATTTAAGATCTGCCAGAAACAAAGGCACATCCTTACTGCTGGAACTGCAGTGGAGCTAGGATGTTATCTTTTGTTCCTTAATAAAGGAATAATGTCAGTGTTCCAAATAATGAATGTGAAATGAACTGGGTTTGTTCATTATGTTCACTCTGGAGCTTTTTATCAATATATGTTGGTTTAAATCATCAGTATGCCTACAGAAACTGGTGTAGGTTTCATTCATTTTGTTAATCATTACTGCTTTCCACTTCACCTCTTTGAGTGAACTCGGCTGCCATCCCACTCGATTCTTGAGTGGAGCCAAACTATTCTTTCTTGTCATTGATTTTTATTGTATGGTGACATAAGTGTCTAGTGGCAGATGAATAAGTTTTTTAGGAGTAGTCAGAGTAAATGGTTTGATACTATTTGAGAGTTTTTACTATTTTGTTTGACTTTCACTTGGTTACAGATGTATTTACTTTTGCTGCTATTCTATAAATAATTATATTACAACACAACCCCAAATTTAGGAATTGTTCATAGAATAAGCTATGAATTGCCATGGCCATTTAGCACAACTGTTTTTAAGTTACAGTAGACAATATTTGCACAGGTCTTTTTGAAGTGCACATACCTGCTATGTTTGCCTTAGGAAGGTTACTTTCTGACTTGTAGTGTTATCTACCTTGCAGAAATTCAAGCAAACACCCTCCTTTTTCATACATAGTACAGTAGTTAGATCAGAAAATTCAGTGGCTTACTACGTTGTCACATATGGGCAGCCTGGTGGTGTTGGTTCGTTTAGTTTTGGTGACATTTTCTGTTTTAAATTTTGTGAAAGGGAATTTAGACTTACAGATTAGGGATTCATGTAGTTCCACTTTGTTGTTATGCTCCTCCCATGTTTGACCTTTCTTTTCCCTTTTCCTGCACACTTAAAAATCATGGATGTTATTTCTGTATATAATAAATTTCATTGCATAGATTAAGCCTCAATTTCACACAACAGGAAATTCTGGTGGAAAAAAATATGAGTCCTGCCATCACAGAGGACCCACCCGTGCAGGTAAAGCTGATGAACAAGAATCGATTGTAAAAGCAGCTGTCAGGATGATTGATTTGGGATCATCTGTTTAATGGTACTTTGAGAAATTAGATTTCTTTCCTCAGCTGTGGAAGTGTTAATACCTCCAGTGGTGGTAGTTTGGAAAAGAGACTCAGAAGTGTCATCATCTTCCAGCACATGCTATAGGATACAGTCATTGCAGAGAGAAGTAACTAGATCAAGGAAGCAAAGGGAAGCATCAAGAGGAACCATACAGAGAACTGCTAGTAGGGGGGACTTTATGGAGAAATAGGAATTAATTGCATACTACAAAGTAAATGAATGTTGTTTTATCACCACTAATAATATAGTACTGCTTCTTAGCAGTGGCTAAAACTGAAGCAGCTGTCATCTGTTATACCACCATCACTTGCAAATTCCATCTCAACATTGAAAGAGAAACACTGAACTTAAATGCCTGTGGAAATCCCCCAAAGGACAAAAACATTGATTGTTTACAGCTTGGAGAGTTACTGATGTATCAATATTTAAGTCCTGTGGGCAAGCGTAGTCACATGCTCAGTCTGCATAGAAACCTGAATCTTGCTGACTACTTTAGGCATAAAAAAAAAAATTCAAAACGTGATACATTTGGCTTCAATTTACCCGATGAAAAAAAATGGTTTTTGTGAATAAAGGGCTAGAGAACAAGGTGCAGCTTAGACAAGCCAGGGACTATACAACAAAGATTTCTTTTACAGAAATGTCAGAAATTACATGTATCATTTTCCTTAGTAAGAAGCCATCAGAATATGCTCTGAATGTATAAAGAAGTACAGGTTGGAGTGAAAAAGATGAGTATTATAATTTATCTCTTTTGGTCATCTGTAATTTTACTGGAGGGAAGGAACTTCTTGAAAAGAGAATACTGAAAATGGGACCAAAATGGCATGTATTACAAGACCCGCAAAATTAAGGACTTCCTTAAATGCAGTGTTTGAAATATTGTGATATATTTTCATCTTTCGTTCCATGCTTGACCAAACAATATACTGTTCCTAGAAATTTGAGATTTCCCCTTTTGTTATAAACTGATAAAATGATCTTCATCCTTCTTCCCAGCTTTATGTATGTGATAATAGTACCAGAGTATCAGTATTGTGTTGCTTAAGCACACTTAGATCTTGTTTACAATTAAGAAAAGAAAGCAGTAAGATAATGAATAGCTGGCAAATTCCAACTGAAAGAACATTTGCATTAAAATGCTTTAGCTGAGATGGGAGAGTTTGTCACATTAGGGAATCTAATTTTGTTCAGTCTGTATTATACAGGGGTTGTAGAAAGCATTAAGAGGAATAGAGGTTTATGTGCTTTATTCTGCATGAGGTATTTAATTCCTGGATATCCCAGTCATGACTGTGTGATATGCTGCCATCTCTTAAAAATCAGAAGCAACCCAAACAACTCTCATAAAAAAACCCACTCAAAACACCACCACCTCACCCTTTACTTAGTTTTGTTTTACACTTAAATGTATATGATTTATTGTGCCTACACAGATACAAGTACATAAAGCACACCCTACATAATTGCAAACCCATATGTACAGAAGCAGATGCATTAATATATCTTAAAACAACTGCACTCAGGTAAAGCCTGTATATAAAATATGGTTCAGGAGCAGCCATTCTGGTTTTGTCAGATTTCTGGAACTTCTGGCTGGGTATCATTGAGGAATGTATCACCTGGTAAGTGATACCATCATTATTTATAACATAAACATATACACTTCGACCGTTGTGGTCTTTTGACGTATGTTATTTGAAAGATTGAACTCCTGCAGAAGAGTTTCCTCAGTAAAAGTATTTCCTCCCCACTGTTAAAAGTCTCTCCCTCTAAATCTTAACCTTATGGAGTTCTCAGAGCTTGGTATAATGTTGAATTTATCATCTTTTACCAATGACTAGGAACTTAAAAATTAGCATTACCTATTTTAGAGCACTGTTGCATATTTTGCAATGTGAAAATATAACACCCCTCTGGAAGGGTGGTATTAATAAATCTTTCCACAGCAGAGGGCCATTTTGCTGGAAGTAAAATATATGTGTAAATCACATGGGATAGAAGCTATACTTCATTTTTCTGTCTTCTCCCCGCCAATGGCTCTCCTCTGGGCTTCCCTTTTTCTGTGTAACTAAATTCTTAACTTTCAATTTTCTGTATGCAATGTTCTCATGATCCAGGTGAGGATTCAGTGGAAGTAACTAATGAAACTTGCCTGTCCAATATTTATTTAAATCTTACTTATGTGCAGCGAATGAGTTCATAGAGGGAGCTATTTGAGAATCTGACCCTCTTGAGGAGCTGACAGAAGACTTTTAGCAAAGAGTAGCAAAGTGTAAATGCTATGAGCTGAAACGTTAACTCATAAAACTGTGAACTATAGATGCAGAACTGGGACACTGGTTTAGATGGTGCTTTGGTGAAGGTCTTTGTGTGAATGCAGCTCTTAGTCGTGAATTCAAGGAACCAGAAGTACTTCCATTGTCATTCTTATATAATAAACAGTAAGGAGGGAATTGATAAGTATTATGATACAATAAATAGTCTCTAGAACCTAATGTCTTTTCTAAACGTATGAAAAATATTTAGGGTGATAATCGTTACATGCTTTATTTGTATCTCTTTGGATTCCTTTATGTAGCTTGTAGACAGCATTTCAGACATGGACAAAGAACTGTATGATGCTTGTGGCCGGGAGGACCGAATACATAAAAGACAAATAGCCTGCTCTTGAGACTTGCTTTTTGTCCTATCAACGGATTGACTTCCTGATGTCTGGTAACAGGGCTGACATTGGGAAGTTTCACATTATTTTTGTGTTCGCTGTGGCTGAGGTTATCCTGCAAATCCCTTTATGCAGAGCAAAAAGAAGCTTCATTTTGCAGTAGGCTTAGTTTTGATGGCTCGAGTACTAAAATTCACTCTATTTCTTAAGTTGCTTACTCTGGTTGTTTACTAGCCTGGATACAATTAATTTTTGCTCTGGTGCTCGGAACCAGACTGAGGAAATCAGAGCACAGGGTTTAGCTCATCCTTACCTTACAACTCCCCAAAACAAATTTGTCTAAAAAGTTCAAGTTCTGACTAGTAATGCTCTGAGTCACTGGAGATGCAGCTTTTCCACTCATGCATCGTATGCCTACTTTATTCGGATTTTTTTATCCAGTAACAGTCCTATTCCCTTAGCTGCTCTGAGAGTATCTTACAATTACCTTCATTTGTGAGGAGAGGGTTAGCAATAAATATTTTACTAATTTGTGTGAAAAAAACCTCAACCAACCGACCAAAAAGAACAGTCAACCCCCAAAAACTCATTTAATTTAGTCCCCTGGTCAATGTATTTTCTGTGACTTTTAAAGGCAGAGTTACAGCGCTCAAATTTGATTTAGTTAAGTCAAATTTGACTTTGTCCCTTATGTCCCATCTTAAAGTAGATAACAGTGAAAGACTGAATTTGTAGATTTTATTGATAGCTCTAATTTAGGAATCTCAGAAGGTCAAGCTAATTGAATTCAATTCAGAGGCATTCCAGTTTCCTATCACGTAAGAAATTCCTATTTATAGCTTTATACCTAACTTTGCTAGTACATTTGTTCATTTTAGACACTAAGAAAAACTCATTTTAGTGTTTTGAAAAGAATTACTATAAATTTTGTTTACTAAGATCACAAATGATTAGAAATCTAGTTGAAATGGAAAGCCTCTGCTTTCTTCAGGAATATATAAACATTGGAAAGAAATGTTTTGGTTCAGCCCCCTTCGTATTTCACTCTTTATTTTCTAAATAATCTTTTGCTAAAAGCCCTAAAATAAAAGCCACAAATCTCCTGGAGATTTACTGGTAGTTATCACAAGAATGACAAAGGTCCGCTTATATCATGACTGCCCTTTTATTTGACTTTGAGTGCCTATTGGCACAGACCCCAGACACTGACTGAAAGTCTACATGTGAAACCAAATAATTACTCCTGATAGGGATAATATATCAGCACTAGGACACTGATAGTGGTAATTCTCCATGTCATTTAGATAGTAGATAACAGCACTACAGCAACTGATAAATGATTAGCTTAAGTCATGAAATGAGGCGTGTGTTTATTAAGTATGTGAGAATTACAATTAATTTTTATTTCTGTAGGCCTGTAATTTAGGCAATGATTTCAGATAATGGTTTTAGTAAGACAGGAAGAGATGAATGTCTTTTCAGCTTACTTCTGAAGATACCCTTCATTTTCCTTCAGTATTTCAGACCATGTGGAGAGAAAAGGAAAACTATACAGGTCTTACAGACGTCCCTGAGTCAGACAAGAGTATTTGTAAGCCCTCCTCAGTCTGTAGGGAGTTTTCCAGGCATCTTCATATTCACAGGAGGCTCTTTCTTTTTATGCTTCTTCCAAACTTGGAGGGGACAGGGAAGGAAACATCTGACTTTTCCTCCTGCTTTTACAAAGATTTTGGACACACAGAAATACCTGTAGAACAGGATTAAAGCTTTCCCTCCTTTGTGAATCCTCCTCATTCTGCTGTCTGGTTACTGTTCATGAAGATACAGTAAACCATTATCTGTCTTAATCCAATCTCTTATCTGTTAGAGATCAAGATGCACCTCAGGATGCTGGCTGATTATCCCACATCTGCCTGGGATGGAGGTCTTGCAGCTGGCTTTTGAGCAGCTGGGCTGTGCAGCTGTCGGGCGATAGTGCCTCTGCTCTGATTTAATATGGCAATTTCTGTCTTCTTCAGTTTCAGTTTTGCCTTCCATTGTGAATAGATTTTCATTTAATTCTGAAATGACGAGCAAAATCATGTGTAAAATATTCATCATGCTTTTTTTAAATGCAACCAGATGTACTTCCTTAATGAAAGAAATGAGCTAATGGTGATGAATTTATTAACAAGATAGAAAATTGAGCATTTGCCGCACAAGCTACCTACTTGTATAGGCCTGAAGCATGGAAACTGAGTATTTTGTATGCTTTTTAGTCCCTGTTAAATGATTTGGTTTCCTCATGGTCACTGATTTTAATATGAATTTGAATGAGGCTGTATGAGGAGAGTGGTAAAAGGTACATGATAAAACTTGAAATTAAACCAGAAATGGATGTTAGTAACGGGGTATTACCTTAATACAATTTTATTATTTTTTAAAATCTATTTTCTTCTCCTAAAATGTGGTTGGGTCAGGCTTTAGCAACCCAGTCTGAAGGTCTGTGTTTGATGAAAGCCAGAGTATCCTGTAAGAGACATAGAAAAATTGCAATGAAAGAAGCAGCATGGAAGAAAAAGCAGATTCAAACAGTTCTTTCAGCCACCCACACTGTAACAGCAAAGCTTCAGGAGGGAAAGACAGAGGTTTTTGGAATTAATGCAGTTTTGTTCAGACCTTGGAAAAAGCCATAGAGGTCATATTATAGGAGCTGTATAGATGCTCATGGGTCTAACAGCAATGCCCTTATGCATGCTGAGTGGTATCCCCCTCCCTACTTAAGTTACTGCAACTGCTTAAATAGTGCAACACTCTTCAATGTATTTATGAGTATTAATGTCATACTTTTGGCTGCAGATGTGTTTTTTGGCAGAAATGCTGCTTTTTGAGCATTTAAAGGAGAGATGTGTGAAAATGGTGTACTTAGTCCAAGCCACCCAAAAGTGTAATTGCAGCTGAAGCAGAGAGGAGCAGTCAGACTAGACTGTAATCACTTCTTACACATCTTTTGGCTGCTGGAAATGTGATCAGTCACCATAAATCCCATTATATATATAAAAAAAATAAGTAGAACTTGTTACAGCTTTTTGGCTGTTTATGTTTCACTGCTTGCTATTGATATGTGACAAGGCAATGTTAATCTTGTCTCTCTGGCAGCCAGAAGAGAAAACTGCACATGGGCATCCAAAGGCTGCAGAGGAAGCACAGAAATACACACAGTGGAAGAGGTGGAGAGGTCAAGTTTAGCATTCAAACCCTGCTCATGACTAACTTAAAATATTACCCTTCAGCTGCAAAAGGCTGGATTTCAACAGCAAATTTGACCAGACAGACCACACAATGAAGTCATCAGAGCTGAGACCCACCAGCTTGAAAAAACAACAACCCCTGGTGTTAAGACAAATGCTTTGAAGAGTGGTTGATATTAATCAGGTGGTGCTACTGGTTTGGAGTTCGTTAGTCATTCCATATGAAAAAAAATGCTGATAAAGGACATAATAACATTACAGAGCCAAGGCAGTTTTGTAACACAAGAAGCCACAGATCTGAATCCTACTTGGAGGGAATTGGTCAGAGTCCATTTCAAAATTCCTTAAGCCAAATTTGTCTCTGGGCTAACTCCTTTGAAGTCACTGGGGTTACACAAGGAATTAATTTGACCAGCCAGCTCTGTACACTAGCAGAGATCTGACTAGTGATCCTGCTCGCCACGCTGGAGGTTTATTGTTTCAGTGCGATTTCCTCAGAGGAACTCCCAAGACAACCTATCACATTCCCACTGTGGGCAGCCCTCATCTTCTGCACCCTCTCATCCCATCTATTTCTTAATTGCTGTGTTAACAGCTGAACACTTTTTTTTTTATTTTTATTTTTAAACTATGACATGCTATTAAAATCTTTTCCTTTTTATTTTGAATGTTTACCTACAACTATATTTGGTAGCTTGAATTGGATCTCTAAGATGTCAAAGCTGGGCATGGCCTTGGTTCACTGAGAGAAGTTAAAATTCAGTGTTCCTGGCTGTGCTTGGACTGCAAGTACAGCTGAATCCTGGCAGCCTGGGGTTGGATCCAGAACCGCTTCAATCAGCAGTGTCTGTTTCTCTCTTTCTCCTTCTCCCAGCAAGCAGTGTTTATCCAGCCACATGGTGAGCTGGACCAGGGAACCAAATCAATTGATAATGAACCCAGAAAATCCATGTTCAGCTAAATCCATTAACTGCCCATTAGTAGAAGAGGCTGTAGTCACAGAATTAGAGGACTGAGAGCTGGCTGGAGGTAACTGGCAGCACTGGGTGTGGCCTCTGATGCCCTCAGTGGCTCTTCTGACCATTGACAGGAGTCAAGGAATCTCCAGCTACCTTCAGCTAACTGCATTTTTAGTATTTGAGGGGGTGCTGAGTTCTGTGTGTGTCTCATCTATGTCAGTGGCTGTTAAGAGGGGTGACAGGAGAAGAGCCTGGTGACATAATGGTAGGATAGAGAAGCTGCTGGCAGCTGAGGGTGGTAGTCCTGATAGAACCAGAGATGCCCAGGGAGCTTGTTTGGTAACACTGCGGGGTCTCAAGGGAGAGACTGTGTTCAAGGATTCTTGTTTTGTGTGTGAATGATAACAGCCAAGTCCCATTTCAGGGATCTCTTAAGCAGTGCTCTAATGACCTGTATGGATCTTAATGGGTGTCCAGAGTATACATCTGTGCCCACGAATGTGTGCACCCAGTACTGGGCCCTGGCTAGGCTCTCCAGCTGCACGAATGTACCTGAGTGAACGTGCCCTCAGAAGCATTAGCAGGGCTTGTCTTTAATGCCCTTCCCCCAGGGTCAGATGTCTATGATGAGCAAGTGTTGCTGATCACAAGAAGTATTTTTTCTATATGTGAAGAAAAGCAATGTAAACTGCAGAGGAAACAATACTGGTGTCTAGCATTTCTATCCAAATCCTCCTAGAGATTCAAAACATGCAAAATATGTAACAACGTAACTTTTTCTCACTGCATGTTGCATACATCGGGGGTGGTGGGGGGGAAGAAATTTTATGTAGGTATATGTTATGAAACAAGGACAAGCATTTATGAATACTGGAGCAAATAGTTTTCCACTGTTTTCTCCCTAACTCTTTTCCTTTCCCTTCTCCTCTTGTTTTGGAGAGAAAGTTGTGGCCATGTCAATGAGACTGACATCCATCTGCTGAAGGGCTGCCTTTGTAGAACCAGACCCAAAGTCTGGTCTGTAAATAGCTCCCATATTTAATATGATGGATTGGGAGGGTTGTCTAAGAGTAAGACAATATACTTTGAGGAGCTGAAATACCCACTGCATTGCAAGTTAGAAGTTTGATCTTTAAAACAGCTCCCCATGCACTCCCCCCCACCGCCCCCCCCAGAGCATTTTTAAATACAACAGACTGATACATGAATATTATTTATCAAAACAGGTTTTGTAGTGTTACACTTGCTTCTGTCAAAGGATACTTTGGATTACAGTCTTGGTGCTGTGAGGCTTCCCCTGAGAGGTCCACATGTTTCTCCTTCAAGGAAATATATCTCTGACTCTATTCAGCCATGGGTTTTCCAGGATGGTGAGCAATGGAATAGTTCTCCAAGTATTGAGAGAAGATGCTTGAGAATGTAACTTCTCCTCTAACAAACAAGCAAACAACAAAAAAGCAGTGACAGAAGGGTTTTATGGAAGCACTTGCAAGGCTACAGGGCTTCAAAAATTACAGGACACTTTTGTCTGGGCTGTGTGAAACTTCTAGAGTTTTTTTCTGCTTTTAGTTTCCCTGTGGTTTGATCCTCTGCAGTTCCACGTTCTGTGTTGTGGACATTTGCTGAAACCCTCTCGAGTGAACACAATGGAATGAATTTCCAGAGGTGTATTGAAACTTTGAAGGGATGACAGTGAGAAATGCAGTCAGATTTAATTTAGAATATTCAAATTGCAAGTCATCCCCAATCCCATTGCTGCTGTTTATCTTAGTATGGTCTTGCTTCCAACAGATTTATAGATGGTTTTGCTCAACTTGGGAAAAAGGCAGCAATTACCCAAGAAGGGGTGGTTATGAAAGCATATATGCAAAATACTCGGATACAAATTGAGCTGGATCAAGTAGGGAAAAATGTGGAAAAATGGCTTTTGTTTGTAGCATAATCGCTTGAAGGATCTTACTGCTTGGAAGATAAATAGGCATTTTAATAAGAAATGAGAATGTGTGTATATAGTTCTTACCCAGTTACTCTTGGCATATGTTACAGGGAAATATACATGCTGAAAGATAGGACTGTGGCCTGACACGGTGAATTTCCATTGGTATTTAAAGATCTGAATGAACTTGGGTTTTTAGAAGAGAGAAATCAGTGAGTGACATCTGAAACAAAGTTGAGACCTGGAGTTTGTTGGGCTCTTAGAGAATTGGCAAGAAATCCTCTGTCAGGCTTGCTTGCTGTCCTGCTGAGGAATTTATAGAGAGTAATTGAGTACGGTAGTGCACTTTTTAAAATTAAGTGCTCTGTCTGGGTAAGTATGGAGAGTATTTTGAAAGTAGAGGACAACCACTAAAAGATATGATAAACTGCCTGCCCATTAGACTTTTTCAGGATGGTCAGTCAGTTGTCCCAGTTGACAAAGCAGCTCCTTGCTGCTCCTTGCAGTGCTGTCTCTTGAAGCTCATTCATCCAGTACTGCTCCAGTACTCCCTTCCAAAGGAGCTGAGCTGGCTGTGGGTCAGCAACTGCTGCCATCGTTGACTGCACTAGTACTTGCTGAGTACTTCAGCATTTCTCAGGGTCAAACATTTCTCTACATGCCATGGTGTAGGCTCTGCAGTCTTTGCTTTCCAGGAAGAATCTGGTGTCCTCCCAATTGTACATAAACTATGCAGACAGCAGCATTCCTTACATTGTACGAGGCATTAGTGCACTCTCCCTTACTGCTTTGGGATAAATACATATCCCAGATTCAAGCTGTGGCAGGTATAAAAAAAATTAAGGTTCCTGAAATCATATTTATTAAGTACATTTGCACATCATCTTTTAAAAAGTATATGAAAGTTGTGTTAAAGCCTCATGTCCTCAGGTTTTTGCTGACAAGAAAACACTGATTTCAGTGTTCCTAGCGTAGCTGGTCAGGCTTTGTGTGGAAGTTATTCTAGGTTGCTTTTATTTTATTTTGCATGCGTGCTCTGCAGAGTATTTTCTATTTATATTTTTATCAGAAAAATGATAGAAGGAATTTGAATATAAAATAAATCTACAGAAATTAATTTAACTTTCACCAGAGCAGCATAATGGTGAAAAGAAAATCATTGCTGTTACCTAAGATAGGTGGGTATGGAAGTGTAATGTATCGGAAGCGATATATGCAGAACAGATGTGTGTATGGGTAACGGACTGGGACTCAGTGGACCTGGATTAACATTCATTAAATGCTTCCGTCACCATTGTCATTTCAGGCTGTACAGGGATGATGTCTTTCCCTAGGAAGTGTTTCAGTATACACAACTTTCCTTCCGGGTAACAATTTTTACTATTTTCAGAAAGTCAGAATTTGTACTTCTTGAGAAAACAAAAGCAATTAAGGCAATTACAGTTGAATTAACAGATGAGGACTTACTTATCTGTAGAAGACAAAGCTGGAGGAGCCTGAGGCATGCAACCTGTGTGCTTTCCCTGCCAGGGCACCATGTCAGTGTGTAAAAGTCCATTATCAGAACTGCAAGGTTAAAGCCATTTTCAAAATCTACTCTTATTTTATATATGGTGTCTTGATGCAAAAGCCTCTGGAAACATGGAGTACTCAGTTTTTCTTAAATAGCCCTTCATTCATGAAGTGTTTAGAAATCTGTTTAGTGGAGCATTTTGTTCGTGTCCTGTTCTCTTGCCTTATATGGCTCTTTTGCAGCTATATGCTAGATTAAAATCTTAGACGATGCTTTTGTTGTAACCAAAAAGGAATGGCTTCTTATCTTTTCTGGAGCTGACGTTCTGTTCTGTGGCTTACTATATATACATATATTTTTTAGAAGCTATTAATCTTCTTTCTGCACTCTTTTTATTTTTCCTTCACATTTTCACAGTGGCTTTTCCGGGACCCAATCTCATGTTCAGCTGCCGACACAACCCCTGCTTGCTTCACTATTGTGCGAGGCCAGACAGGGTGCTGAACCTGAAATGTTCTTTGTTTCTTAGGTTTTTGTGGTGTTTTTATGGTCATTTTCTTACTGTAGGACTAAAAACCCTTTTCTCATAAAATATTTCTATATATTTCAATAAATGTTTTGACTGTTCTGACTTAAACTTTGAGGATGATGGTAAGAGATGTCTTTCAAGAGGATAGGAGTTTCCAAACCATACCTTAGCATAGTACACTGTATAGTATATTAATACATTATAGCTATAGCATAGTGCAAGTCCTTCAGTTGTCAGACCCTAATGCTAATATGTATAGTCAATGTAATAAATACATAATAACCCTTGTTAACAATTAAAAACAGGAGAGAAGATGAAGTAATCAGCTGATTTTGCAACATTGCACATCAGAATGACCAGGTTATATGTTTAGCCACGATATTCCATAGAATTCTCATTCCTAAATAATGCCATCTGGGCTGTTTGTCTTATTTAGGTGATATTAGGTCTTATTTTGGAGATCACATTCAATGTGCAACTAAAGCAACGGAATCTCATTACGTGTTTGGGTTTTTTTTAGTTACTGTTATCATTAGTTTTACCTACTGAATGGTAAAATCTCAGAAGATTAATTTTCTGTCATTATGAGATAAAATCTTGTGCAACTTTGGCTTACCTGAGTGTGAAAGAAGACACTTCCACCCCAACTTGGATCCAAAAATCAGGAAAAAAAAGTTTGGTTTTGCAAAAAAGTTCAGCTCATCCCTACTAAATATTTTTGTTCCCATACTATATTGCGTGACTTTGTTTTATTTATCCTGTAATTCCTTCTGAGGGTTGTTACCACACTAATTTTGAAGTTGCTTCATTCAGGGTGACTCTGCGAAAACCTTCTGACACAAATCAGAATTATACACATTATCAATATGTATTTGTCACCTTCCAAGGTCTTTTTGGAGCATGCTCCAGAGCCAGGCCAAATTGGT
>JAAGNO010019418.1:52810-64995 GCA_033439905.1 Ceryle rudis
AAGCATGGAATACAGCCCAGGAGACACCACCATGCAAAACACATGGAAAACTGTGGGCTGAGCAAACGGTCCAGCTTTGCCAACTGCACCTCAGGGGTGTTTTTATGATTTTAGAAATGGGCACTGGTACTCTTACTGTTTCTTCACCCTTTGTTAGTTATATACGTACATGTTGTTAGGTCATTGAGGATCCATGCTGGGATTTCTATGGTGCCCATCACTGGGAGGGAATTAGGATAGGAGTCTGTACAAAGCCAGGCTTGGTGGTTCAGGTCTATCTCCAGTCTGGCCCCCAGTGAGGCAATCCATCAGATGGATGCTGGGGTGGGATCAGAAACCACATCACTGGATGTGCCATCTTCCCCTGACTCCACCTCTCTCTAGTATGCTGCTGTGTTCATCTGTGGCTGTTTTAATTTGGGTTTGTTTCAAGAAGAAAGGTATTAGAATAAGGGACATCTAGAACTAGGATGGACAAAAACCACTCGGCTCCCTTCACACATTGGGCTTCAACAAAGATTTTGGCTGTAGCAGTTTGAAGTATCCCTGAGCTTTCTGAAAACTGTGTTTTATAGGCTTTACAGGCCCCTTTCATCCAGCAAATGTGCATGCTGAGAATTTGCAGAAGCCAACATGCTGGCCCTAGTTAACTGGATCCAGTCCGTGGTCTTCATGTCACTTAGCCTTATTAAATGTTTATGTGCGTCTGTGAAAATTTCCCATACTAATTCCTCACTCTAACCAGGATTTAAATATTTCTGATAGAACAAGTAATAAATGAAACTGAGGGATCAGTACTGACTAATGAGGTAAGGGTTTGATTGCCTGCGCCTGGTGATGAGTGAATTATGATTCACAAGGTGGTGTTTCTGGCTTGCTGGTACAAAATGAAATTGATGCTAAGTGAAGAAAGAAATTTTTAAAAATCTTGTTATAGATAATCAATGACCAAACAGCTTTCCTATGTTAAGGCTTTCTCGTATTACAATGCTGCAGTAAATATCTGTATTCGGCCAGGAGCAGTTTAAAGAACAACTTGCTCAACAGAAGAGAAAATGAGTGAAAAATGATGCGGACTTTCTGGAGACAGTTTGAGTATTTTGGTCTGGTGGAGCTGGTAGTCTGGTGCTGTGTTATAAGAGTATTCCAGAGAAGAGAATTCACGGGTATGTTCACTTCCCTGATTTTTCCCTCCCTTGTAATAGCATAAAAACTAGTTATTCTAAAAACATTGCAGTCTAATAAATATCCATCTAACGCACGTTGCACTGTAATAAATGACACGTTGCAGCCCCTCTCTTATGGACATAGGAGCAAAGGATAATGATTTTCAAAGCTGAATTCAATTAAGAAACAAATATGGTAAATATTGAACAAAAATAATACATGCGTATCTGGTGTCTTATTGAAATTGGATGATTTTTACAAGGCCTCCAAAACCTTTTTTGTTTTGTAGCCTTTCAGATTCTGAAGGTAGGTGCACAGGGTTTGGTGAACTGATAGGTTTTCTTTACCATCACCTTCCAGTGTTAACAAGTGGTCCTCTCAGAACTGAATCCCACGGCTGCCTTGATGGGTCTCACACCCAAATTTGTGCATTTTGAGTAGTCATCTAAAACTGGTTAATTATGTTGCCCTCTTGTCCTTTTAAATTTCAGTGGTAATCTGTTACTTGTGTAATTTAGCATTACACAAGCCTTAGAGATGTATGGATTTTCATCACTTCAGCGCATTCATTACAAGGTTTTGTATTCTTTTGTTGCCAGGATTTGGAAGGTTTCTGAAGACTGAGATAAAAGCTTGAGTATTGTCAGCTTCACAGAAGGTGAAGGTTTCTCTGCACTTGCAAAAAGAGTTGATGTTTTTAGCGGTCACAAACAGATAGTACTTTAGTTATACATTTTCCTTGCAAGGCCACAGAAAGCCCTAGGTTGTGTGCCCATTCTACTTCAGATGAAAGATGAGTATTTATGCTTTTTTCCCTTAGGTATCTAAATGCCCTTTAGATGTCTCCCAGCCATGACTAAGTCAGGCATCTCAACACATCTTTTTCTTTTATTTTTTTCTTTTCTGGAGAAGAGACGATCAGGAGGAGGAAAGAGGATTTCTGTTTTCAAAATTGGGACTAAGATGGACATGAGAGGAAGATTAAAAAAAATAACTGCAGGAGTCCAGATGTGCTCATTGTAGATTATGTAACTTTAGCTTAGAGAGTTTTCTGTATCTAGGTGCTTTCTTGAAAGTTTATCTAGGTGGGAGAGAAAACTATTCTTTGGAGTGAGACTTGTTACATCCTGAGCAAAGTGGGTATATAATTTTGTGGTGCATTTGTTTACACTGCATGACTCTAGGTGTGGAAGTAGTGGCTGAAGTGCTCTGCACCAAAATGATGATGCCAATAAGGGTCTCGAGGGTGAGCTTCCCCACGGTGCAGTCAGCTCCAGAGGGTAACATCAGCCACCGTCACATTTTCTCTCTCTCTATACCTTTTTAATATTTCTTCTCTGTAGCAAGAACTTGGAAACTTCTTGAAAGATAAATGAACTGTGATGGCAAAGGGAAACTGAATGCTTTCCAGGATTTAAAGAAGAGGTTTAGTATTTCAGATTTAAAGAATGCTTTCTGAGAGAGAAAAAAAATGTGTGTTGTGAAAGGTTGTTGACTAAAACACACTTTCGTGTGCATTGCTGCTGTATTGCCGAAAATGCATGTGGAAGGCTTTTGCTTAATTTGTTTAATTTGCAGAAGAAGCCAGCAGTGTTTTAATGTGGAGGTCTGTAGAGGCACAAAGTTTGCCATATATAGCCTAGAGTGACAGGTCAACAGAGGTTATCTGATGGATGGAAAGAACCAGATAGATCAATTAAAAATGTTTGTTTGCTCTATAATATTGAGTGATGGAATGGGAAAATCTCAATGGCCCTCATTTAGAAAGCAGCACCAAGCCTGCCCGCTCTCTGGTTGCGGTAACAAAATCCGTGCCCTTGGAAACGCAACCTTCGCTGTCCTCAGGATTTTCTGTGTGATTTGTAACTGCTGAACTCCTGACTATGGTGCATGTCCTTCTAATGCTTTGCCAACTTGCAGAATTGTTTGCTACCCATGATTTGCAAAGGAACCTGAGTTCTGGAATTGTGCTGACACGGTGGTTTTTCTTAATGTTACTGCAAAAGCATAGCAGGCCAAACAGGACAGCATCCAGGTTACCTTGTGCTGCTTCCAAAAGCAATGCTGGTAGAAAAGCTGAGGGAAGCAATCTTTGTGAAATGGAAAAGGACATTGGGAGCGTGTAAAATGGGATAAAACTCAAAAAGAAGAGTCTATCGCAAAAAGAATCACTCGCTTTAATTTTAGTGCACACTGTGATAAAAGTGCTTGTTGTTTATGCTCAAAGCAGCAGTAGAACAGACAGTTGCCATTAGGCTTGAATGACTTCTTTCGGACTTTCTTAGCCCTCTCTCTAGGTCAAAGTATCCAGCAAGAATGTGGTACCAGAAATGAGGGTAGATGCCTGTTTCCCCTACACCCTCGTATACCTTTTTCACATCTGTTTCCTGCCCCGTCCCACCCCCTGATAGCTACTTGCTTGAGTTTAAGTAGATGCTTCTGCCTCTTATCTCTTTGGGTGAAACATTGATGGACTCTGTAGCTGGTGCATGGGTACTCATTTAGGGCAATTAAGTGTTTCCTATTGTTTTAACAGGAGCAGCTTTAATCATCTGGCTAGATTTCATTCACAAATCCTTAATTCAGTCAATGTGGATTTTGCTGTCAGGAAAATCAAGTCTGACTGACTGTGGCAAACTGGCTGCCTGATTCTGCCAGACCTCACTGGGAAAACAAAAAAGACGACATCAAGCACTGTTTGCCTCAATGAATTGTTGATTCATTAGAAGGATGAAAAGGGGTGGGCTGGATTCACGCTTGTTTTAAACTGGTGCCCAATTAGTTCTCCCTTTCCTTTTTTTTTATTTAAATATGCTTTAAAATTATCATATTCATGAAAAAAAAAAAAAAAGTGATAGTATTACTGTGTGCAGGTAAAAAAGCAAGACCAGTTCCAAACTATTTTCTGGAATATCCAGGGACTTGAGAGCATAAAAGTGAGGACAGGATTGTTAGATGATGATTTTCTTAAATTTCACAATAGCATACTTTTAGTTCTTGTAACTTTGAATGTTTGAGGGTTAGATTTGGTTTTATTTGCAAACTTCAGAAAATTGGAGCAAGGGAGTTAACAAAGACAAGACTGAAAAAAATATATTTAAAACAAAACCACTGAGGGTAAGATGC
Organism: Ceryle rudis; assembly: GCA_033439905.1. NCBI lineage: Eukaryota > Metazoa > Chordata > Aves > Coraciiformes > Cerylidae > Ceryle > Ceryle rudis. Next base: position 57,104 of record JAAGNO010019418.1, read on the forward strand.
ATTGTGTGACAGAGGCCAACTGATAAACCAGAATAGGAGACTGAATGCAAACAGATTGTTACACAAATAACAATAAGCAACATATGTCTGTGGTTAACAGCACGGCTTAGATGCCATGGGAGGTTGTGATACATGTTTACCGTCAAGGTGGCAGTCATTGCTAGTATGAACATAAAATTTCTGACCATACCAGAAACTTTCTGAATACTGAACTTCCAATCCCAGGAACACTTGCGTGAATTACCTTTTAAATCAGGCCTAAAATGGGTAAGGATGATATTCCATTTCTAATGTAGCTGGAAATCTTCTAATGTGATAAACAATCTTATGAAAGTCTCTGATTTTTTTATTATTATGGGTTTTTTTTAATTTTATTCTTATTTTTTTCATTATCTGACCTCCAAAATGTAGCTATCCTTTGTTAGCTTTTACTGCATGGCCCACATTTTTCAAACAAATGATGAAGATGCATTCTAGAAATGTGGTGAACTTTGTCTATGTGTGCATGGCCATCAAAAAACATCTGTAACTTCATTCTGGAGTACTTCTAACTTCTGCTATAGAGATAATGAAAACCGAATCTGTTTATTTTAGGATATATTCTCAAGTTATTCCATGCAAATATGAAATTATTTCAATTGTCAGAAGATTTTGAGGCATTTTTTTTGTAAGCAGCTGCTGAACAGATGGTAGAATATTAAGCAATATATTTCAACATACAGATATCTTTTGCGGGTTTTGTTGTTTAAGAGTTTTGAAGTACTTGTGTTTAAAGGATTTTTCTACTGACTTCCAGCTTCATGACTTTCTTCATGCTGGTGTTTGTTAAAAAGATGATTCAGTAACTGGTTTCTGATATGTCTGCTATTGATGTGATTTATCCCGTGTTTTTAAGAGAAAGTATACTAGTTTTAGTTCGTTAGATGTAGCAAGTAGGAAGCCTCAAAAACACATTACTAGCCCAGGAGTTTGAATTGTGTGTCACAGAACATGACAAAGTTGCTCTTATTATTCAACTTCTTGGAAGATACAGTCCTACATTCAGAAAAATCAATGCCCTCCTTGCATCCTGCCTAGTTGCTATAGGAATACAAGCTTGGAGAGATGATTATGGATGGTGTGTGAGCAGCTCTGTCACTGTATGACAGCATTCTTACTGTGTAGCAATATTTTTAAGATGACTTGGAAAACTTCAAAGCCATTACACCTCCAGTAGAGTAACATCTGTATTTAACCATGCCTCTCTGCGTAAGCTCAGTCTTGGATGATGATGTCTGTCCATGGCTCAGAAAAGCTGTGTGTTGGGATCTCCATTACTGTCTGAACTGCATCTGGTTCCAAATAGTTTAATGTTTTTGCTGGAGAATGGAGAAATCGTGGTGGAAACCACAGAGCTAGTTGGGATATGAGAAGTAGGATGTGTCAAGTTTTGGAATTTAGTTTCCTCTGAGTCAGTCTTTTGAGGTTAATAAGCACTCATGCTGCTTTCTGTGGGATAGCTTTCTAATCCTTTCTTCTGTATTCTTGTTGACCACAGGAAAACACTGCCTGGAAATAAGGGAAAAAAGAATTTTATTATTGGCTAATTGTAGAGTTAGGATACAGTTAAGAACACAGTAAGTGGTCATGTTGATGCTGTTTTCATAAGTTATAGACTGTTTTTTTATTACTAATTTATTTATGTAAGAATGATACTAAGTAGTCTGGGGTTTTTATTGCTAGACTGTGGTGTTATTTTCACAAATGTTTCAAATTTAGAGATTAGCACTTATGGGCCTAAGATGTATCAAGTCATGAAAATGAGTACAGAGCATTGCTATACTAGACAGATAATTTAACTATTAAAAAAACCCCAACATTGTCTACCTTCCTCAGAAGGGACTTTTCAAACAATTTTCTATGAGTGGGAGTCCAGCAACTGAAGAGACCTATCTATGTTAACTAAAAATGGCTTTAAAAGGCTAACACTGCAAAAAAAAAAAAAAAAAAAAAAAAAAAAAAACCAAAAAAAAAAACAGGGACAATTTTAACATCAAAACCAATTTTCATAACTTGGTAATTTGAAACTGGCAGAAGTGGGGGGGTTTCGAAAGGGATGGCAGCCCTTTTTGCCTCTGAAATTGCTGTCACCAGGAACTTCTCTGGTTTTGTCTTTATGATGAATTTGCTGATCATCAGAGTCAGTCACAGGACAGCTGCCACACCGCTATTCTGATCTGATTTATGTTAATATATTACATTAGGAAAAGGAAAATGTCAAAGTGATTGTAAGGTTTTTTCGAAGACATAATTGCAGGAAGGAAAAGCCAGTTTTGTACCTCAAATGCACATGAAGAAGAAAAGCTAATACAGACTAAGACTTCATAGGAGAGAGGACACTTTAGAAGTTACAGAAGGCATGTCTACATCTGATCTATGGGCAGTAAGATTAGATTTATACACCGCAAGGAAACAGTAATAGATGTTCATGTTTAAGTTGCAATTTGAGATTTTTCTGCTTATTTTCTTTAGGGTGCTGGCAACATAAGTATTTTACACAAATACTTGGCTCAAATTGTTTTACTTATTCTCCTGTGGGTCTTGGAGTAGATACTTGAATTGAGCAAACTATTTGGCCCCTGAAGCTATTATATGACAGACTGCTAACCTATCTGCTAATCTGAAGTACAGTAAGCACATAACTGAAGTGTTTATTGCCATTGCAAATATGGTCTTGAATCTTTTTTGGAAAGAATAACCTTTGGGTGATTGTAGTCTTTGTTTCTTTAAGATTTTTGCTTTCCTTTTCCCTCACTCCCCTCCCCACTCTCCTTAAGATGCTTTACAGTAAGGCTATATATGAATTCTTGCTTTGGTAGTGCCTTGCCAGTTGTTCTTCACAGAACTGCATAGATATGCAAAAATATAATTGAACTCCTACCAAGAGGGCTTGCAAGGAAACTTTTGGTCCTGGGCTGCTCTTCAACCACCTTGGGTGTTAGAGGAGAGAGCAGCATATTCCCTTGCTCCATCTTCAACTGTGATGGCTCCTATGTAGGAGCTTTGCTGCTCTGCAGCCATGGCTGCGTTGCTATAACCAGCCTTTTGTGAAAGCTTACCTGATACAGCGTGTGTAATACTGTTGGTAGCTGAGAGATTGTTATCCTTAAGGTTCCTAAGATAACTGCTGTCATGGCTTGTTGGGACATTGTTTTTGTGTTGGGCTTTCAGTCACCTTAGGGGATGAATCCTTCATTAATGGACCGTGCCTGTTCAGCTGCAGAGCCCTGCAGGTCTGTGTAAATTGCTTCAGCAAGCTGGGATTTGGTTCAGTATTTCCTGTCCTGTGTTTCTTGATGGTTGAAATAGACTTGAACAACAAGCAGCTTGTATACAAAGTTCTTGCAGTAAGTATACATTTACACAGGCTTTGGGGGGCAATTTTAGTAAGCCTTGCAAACTCAAACTTTCAGAGTTTCTCACTGCTCTGCCCCTATCTTATCCCCCACTCACCATTCTGTCTGTCAGTCTCATGTCAGCCAGTTCTTAGCCAGAGTTACCTTAGTGTAGATGACAGTGATAATGTTTTTACACTTAAGTCTTTTTTTCTGGTTCACAAAGTCTGCCTTATATCCTTTTTCAGATGAGAACAACAATGGTCTATTACATTAATTTCTGCACTGTAAGGGAATTATATTAACTCTTATTCTTTGACCTGGGCCCTGGTCCAAGCTTGAGAAATGAAGCCTCATGCCCAAGTAACACAGTTTGCTTCTGGTTTTTCCCATGTATTTGCTGTCTGGGTCTTAGAATAGATGATACTCAGCAACTGCATTTCTAGTGCTTAGTCTTCACCTACCATTGTCTTAATTTTTGCAGGAATCAGTGCCTGGAAGGTTATGCACAGCATTTGTGCAGGGAAATGCAAGCCACAGAATGGTTGAGGTTAGACGGGACCTTTGGAGGTTATCTGGTCCCATTCTTCTGTTTAAGCAGGGCCACCTAGAGCTGGTTTCCCAGGACTGTGTCCAGGTGGCTTTTGAGCATCTCTAGGGAAGGAGATTCCACAACCTCCCTGGGCAATGTGTGCCAGGGCTCAGTCACCCTCACAGGTTCACAGTGTTCAGATGGAGCCTCCTGTGTTCCTATTGCCTCTTGTCCTGTCACTGACAACACTGAAAAGAGCCTGGCTAATAGAGGCTAATTATACTTCATGGATCCCATGATTCTCTTGAATAGTTTTCCATCCTTGCTCCAAACACCACGCAGGTTATCAGCCTCTTCCTGTTACAGCTCAAAATGTTGGTACTGATCTTTACAGTCCTGAGCCATGCATGGTTTCTTTCTTTTCCTGTAGTGTATCAGTGCTGAAACCACCCTTAAATAATGACAAGTATCCACCTGATTTCCAGCATAGAGGTGTGTGTGAAAAATGCTGACATCAGCATGGTTATCCTTTGTCTTAATCTGAACCACCAAGCCATGGGCATGTAATATGAAGTGCGGTGTACAAGGAGCTTCATGCAAAGTCTCCTTATGGTGTCTAAAATCGATTCCAGCAGAGAGAGGGTATAATAACCACCATGCTTGGCTTAGGCAGTTCTCAAGTGCCTGCCGAATTATCATCATGAGACTCTACTTTTGTAAGTAAGCTTAGACTTGCTTAAAATTTCACATAACTTTTACCCTAGTTGTTTAATCAGCTGTTGAAATAGAAAAGAAACTTTGACATTATGGGGTTGTCCCACAGGTATGGTCTGTGGGTCTATGATTTGTCTCAGAGCAAATATGACAACACTGCACAAAAAGGAAAAGAGATTATTTTTTTTATAAATTCTGTCTGTCACTAAAGAGAAGTATTATTACATTAAAATCTTTCTGTTAGCGTGAAGCATCAATGGAGAAAAGGAGGTAAGGAAATAAACTCCCTGATCTTATTTTATTACAAGATTTTATGGGATACTGCGGGGAAAAAAAAACAACCAAAAAAAACCCAAAGGTGGACAACATACCAAAATAAAGACTATCTATCTAGGCTTAATTTTATTTGCAAGTGAGACTTTCCCAGCCTGTAATATAAAGAGCTGAGCTGAGATTGCTGAGCTGGGATCAACAGATGTCACCCTTTCTGTTCCTGTTCACAAGTCAATGTGTTTTCCAGCTGTACAAAATAAACTCTAACTTGTAAACTAAGCAGCATTCCTTGAATAAGCTCAGTTCTTCAGGCTTTCCTGTAAGTATTGTTTTTCCTCAAAGATTCAAGTGCCAGAAAATTAGTTTAACAATAGCTAAAATGCAATTAGAAAATACACAGACGTATTCTTCATCTCTTTTCTTCCTTTTATGGCCTTTTTGCAGAGCATCTATGCTCAACTCACTTGACATGGAAGTAAAATGATTAATTTTAATTTTTTTTAAAATATTATCTGTAAGTCAGTGGGGTGAGGAGTCTTGAAAACCAGTGTTTTGTGAAAGTCAGAGACAGAAAATGGAGATATGTTACACATACATTGTGTTGTTGGCATTTGTCTGGTAAAATATTTTTTTCATGCAGTTTAGTGTCTTTTCTTACTCTCAACCTCAAAGTCTTGAGGTTCTTGCATATACGGGAATTGCTGTTCCCGTCTGATGTTTCAGAGTGAGAACTTTTGTTCAAGTTTTAGTGTTCTAAGAAAATAATTTGCTAACAGGAATTAACTAAATGTATAATCTACTTAAGTTGGTATTTGCTGAGGGAATGCAGCAGCCCATTTCTCTACATCAAGCTTAAGGTCTGAGGAGTCCTGCATCTGCTGAGGAACTGGTGCTCAGGCAAACTTGGTGTGTGTGGTCATGTGTAAAGTGATTGTGGAAAAGATGGCTCAAGATGCTCCAACAATTTTAAGGATTTTAATTAATTTCTTGATCTTGGAAGGGTGTCTTTTCTTAAGTTTTGAAGTGCAAGAATTTCAGGCATGTTCTTTGCTTTCTTCAGTGTTTGCTTAAAAACTACCTTGACTTAATTCTCCAGAGACAAACAGGAAAATAGAATACATGCAAATCTTGTTATTCAAGAATATTTGTATTATTACTTTGTAGTCTTTGATGCTGAATGTTCGCAGAGCTTTAGTGAAACTGGATTATAAGTGATAAACATAACTGTGAAACTGTTTATAAGATTATTTTAATTGCTACTAACAATCCTCCAAATTAGAATATTGTCTGTTATGTTTTGGGAGTCTTTTTCTGTGTCATTTCCACTTTTTCTGTAATAGCGATCTGTATTAATTTCATTACTCTTCTGGGTAGTATCTTCCTCATTTGTTACCTGACTGCAGTGTGCCTGAGTCTCCATGTGGAGCTGTATAACCTCTAGGGAAAGTTGTGGGGACCATGTCCCCCTGCTGACTAATGTGGGATAAAAAATTTTGTTTATGTTTTAGCTCCACCTGTGTTGTATAATTTCTTGTGGTATGCAGCACAAAGGTGTTTCAGAAACTCCTTGAAAAACTTGTCATGGTTTGTTTCGACTGGCTAGTTGAGAGAAGCGCTTTCTAAACCAGGAATGCATGAGAGCATCAGTTTGGAAAGTGCACGCTCAAATAGCTGGGCTTAAAAATGTTTCTGGAGCACAGCACAATTGTACTGGAGGTCCCACATCCAGCAGGAGGGAGTATGGAAGCTTATGCCAGAGGCTGGTTCCAGACCCAGGGTTGCTTGCTTTGAGCAAAGGAGATGTTGAATGTATGTGCCTTTCTCTCACATCCAACATGTCAATCGAAGCGTCAGTGAATTTGTCATGATAATCCTGTCTGAAAGCAGCAGAGTTGCACGGACGCAGGAGTTTCCCATTGTAGATGTGCCAAAAACTGGGATCCACAAGCTGGGCACAGGCAGCAGTGAGGGGGTAGATGTTTTGTGGTTCAGCAGATCCCTGGAAGCCCAGATGTGTAGCACCTGGAAAGAAGATATCAGCCCTGGGGACTGTCTCAGCTTCTGCTGGGTTCCCATCAGCATGCTCTGTCAGTAGCTTGGAAAAGAAAAATGCTCTTTGCTGCTGCCTTTTAAGCATTTATGATCCGTATCCTAGATCACTTTTTCAAAGTTTGACCCTGGCTGTTAAGTCACTTCACTGCTTTTCAAAGTTGTTCTGGAGCCTACAGCCAGGTTTTATTATACCACTGGGCTTTGGGATATCCCAGAAATTGCAGCTCAACGGTCAGTTTTGATTTTAATAGGTAATAGAAGCAAGTAAGATTTTTGGGAACACCACAATTAACATGTTTGAGCTTTTTATTCATTTATTGACAAGTTTTGGTCAGTGGAGGCACATAGAAAAAGTAGCTTATAAATTAATACATTTGAAATTTTGAATAGCTTGTAATATTCCTGGACTTGTTGGCTCTGGGGAATGAAGTGCTTGTCACCAGAATATTAATGCTGCAGATCAGAGGGAACCAGGATTCTCCAGTTCATCCTGGTAAAATGATTCAGTGGCCAGCTTTCAGCTCAAGAGGTGGTTGCTGGCCCTGGTGCAGGCACCTCTTGTTCCATGGGTACTTTGTCTTCCTTGGCCTGTATTCTGAGAGCACTAACGCAGCGTGGTTACTTCTCAGCTGTAGTAATTTTGTTGGTAGGTGGTTGAACTGTGAAATAGCCTGTTCCCCTGATCCCTCCCAGTCTGCACTGGAGTTGTCACAGAGCTCTTTACCCCATGGCCTTCTGGATAATAGAACTCCTTGTTCTTTTCTGGTAAGATTAGTACAATATATTGTTAATTTTGGAGCTGGAAAGGATGTGGAAAAGTGGAGTTGCAAATATTTGTATCTTCACAGATCTGCCCCCCCCCCCCCCCCCCCCCCCCCCCTCTCTCCCTCTTTTGCCCCTTTCTTATACCCTCCGCCCTGCGCGCTCTGTTTTTTTTTTCTCCGCTC